>RJWK010052161.1:0-15725 GCA_004363435.1 Platanista minor | reverse complement strand
TACTTGTTGGCAATCTGTATATCTTCCTTGGAGAAATGTCTATTTAGGTCTTCTGCCCAGTTTTGGATTGGTTGTTGGTCTTTTTGATATTGAGCTGCATGAGTGCTTATATATGTTGGAAATTAATCCTTTATCAGTTGCTTTGTTTGCAAATATTTTCTCCCATTCTGAGGGTTGTCTTTTTGTCTTGTTTATGGTCCCTTTGCTGTGCAAAAGCTTTGAAGTTTCATTAAGTCCCATTTGTTTATTTATGTTTTTTATATTTGTTTTTATTTCCATTTCTCTAGGAGGTGGGTCAAAAGAAGGATCTTGCTTTGAGTTATGCCATAGAGTGTTCTGCCTGTGTTTTCCTCTAAGAGTTTTATAGTGTCTGGCCTTACATTTAGGTCTTTAATCCATTTTGAGTTTATTTTTGTGTATGGTGTTAGGGAGTGTTCTAATTTCATCCTGTTACATCTAGCTGTCCAGTTTTCACATTACCACTTGTTGAAGAAGCTGTCTTTTCTCTGTTGTATATTCTTTCCTCCTTCATGAAAGATAAGGTGACCATAAGTGCGTGGGTTTATCTCTGGGCTTTCTATCCGGTTCCATTGATCTCTATTTCTGTTTTTGTGCCAGTACCATACTGTCTTGATTACTGTAGCTTTATAGTATAGTCTGAAGTCAGGGAGCTTGATTCCTCCAGCTCTGTTTTTCTTTCTCAAGATTGCTTTGGTTGTTTGGGGTTTTTGTGTTTCCATACAAATTGTGAAATTTTTTGTTTTAGTTGTGTGAAAAATGTCATTGGTAGTTTGATAGGGATTGCGTTGAATCTGTAGATTGCTCTGAGTAGTATAGTCATTTTCACAATCTTGATTCTTCCAATCCAGGAACATGGTATATCTCTCCATCTGTTTGTATTGTCTTTGATTTCTTTCATCTGTGTCTTATAGTTTTCTGCATATGGCTCTTTTGTCTCCTTAGGTAGGTTTATTCCTAGGTATTTTATTCTTTTTGTTGCAGTAGTAAATGGGAGTGTTTCCTTAATTTCTCTTCCAGAGTTTTCATCATTAGTGTATAAGAATGCAAGAGATTTCTGTGCATTAATTTTGTACCCTGCAACCTTACCAAATTTATTGATTAGCTCTCGTAGTTTTCTGGTAGCATCTTTAGGATTCTCTATGTATAGTATCATGTCAACAGTGACAGCTTTACTTCTTCTTTTCCGACTTGGATTCATTTTCTTTCTTTTTCTTCTCTGATTGCCGCGGCTAAAACTTCCTAAGCTATGTTGAGTAATAGTGGTGTGAGTGGGCACCCTCATCTTTTTCCTCATCTTAGAGCAAATGTGCTCAATTTTTCACCATTGAGAATGATGTTGGCTGTGGGTTTGTTATGTAAGGTCCAAATTTTGTTGAGGTGGGTTCCCTCTGTGCCTACTTTCTGGAGAATTTTTATCATAAATGAGTGCTGAAATTTGTCGAAAGCTTTTTCTGCATCTATTGAGATTATTATATGGTTTTTATCCATCAGTTTGTTAATATGGTTTATCACTTTGACTAATTTGCATATATTGAAGAGTCCTTGCATTCCTGGGATAAACCCCACTTGATCATGGTGTATGATCCTTTTAGTGTGCTGTTGGATTCTGTTTGCTAAAATTTTGTTGAGGATTTTTGCATCTATGTTCATTAGTGATATTGGCCTGTAGTTTTTTTTTTGACACCTTTGTCTCATTTTGGTATCGGGTGATTGTGGCCTCATAGAATGAGTTTGGGAGTGTTCCTCCCTCTGCTATATTTTGGAAGAGATTGAGGATTTGTCTTAGCTCTTCTGTAAATGTTTGATAGATATCTCCTGTGAACCTCTCTGGTCCTGGGCTTTTGTTTGTTGAAAGGTTTTTAATCACAGTTTCAATTTCAGTGCTTGTGATTGGTCTGTTTATATTTTCTATTTCTTCCTGTTTCCGTCTCAGAAGGTTGTGCTTTTCTAAGAATTTGTCCATTTCTTCCAGGTTGTCCATTTTATTGGCATATAGTTGCTTGTAGTAATCTCTCATGATCCTTTGTGTATCTGCAGTGTCATTTGTTACTTCTCCTTTTTCATTTCTAATTCTGTTGATTTAAGTCTTCTCCCTGTTTTTCTTGATGAGTCTGGCTAGTGGTTTATCAATTTTGTTTATCTTCTCAAAGACCAGCTTTTAGTTTTATTGATCTTTGCTATCGTTTCCTTCATTTCTTTTTCATTTATTTCTGATCTGATCTTTATGATTTCTTTCCTTCTGCTAACTCTGTGGGTTTTTTGTTCTTCTTTCTCTAATTGCTTTAAATGTAAGATTAGGTTGTTTATTGGAGCTGTCTCTTGTTTCTTGAGGTAGGATTGTATTGCTATAAACTTCCCTCTTAGAACTGTTTTTGCTGCATCACATAGGTTTTGGGTTGTTGTGTTTTCATTGTCATTTGTTTCTAGGTATTTTTTCACTTCCTCTTTGATTTCTTCAGTGATCTCTTGGTTATTTAGTAGTGTATTATTTAGCCTCCATGTGTTTGTATTTTTTATGGAGTTTTTCCTATAATTGATATCTAGTCTCATAGCATTGTGGTAGGGAAAGATACTTGATACGATTTCAATTTTCTTAAATTTACCAAGGCTTGATTTCTGACCCAAGATATGATCTATCCTGGAGAATGTTCCATGAGCACTTCAGAGGAGAGTGTATTCTGTAGTTTTTGGATGGAGTGTCCTATAAATATCAATTAAGTCCATCTTGTTTAATGTATCATTTAAAGCTTGTGTTTCCTTATTTATTTTCACTTTGGATGATCTGTCCATTGGTGAACATGGGGTGTTAAAATCCCCTACTATGATTGTGTTACTGTTGATTTCCCCTTTTATGGCTAATAGCATTTTCCTTATGTATTGAAGTCCTCCTACGTTGGGTGTATAAATATTTACAATTGTTATATATTCTTCTTTGATTGATCCCTTGATGATTATGTAGGGTCCTTTGTCTCTTGTAATAGTCTTTATTTTAAAGTCTATTTTGTCTGATTCTTGCTACTCCAGCTTTCTTTTGATTTCTATTTGCATGGAATATCTTTTTCCACCCCCTCACTTTTAGTCTGTATGTGTCCCTAGGTCTAAAGTGGGTCTCTTGTAGACAGCATGTGTACGGGTCTTGTTGTTGTATCCATTCAGCCAGCCTATGTCTTTTGGTTGGAGCGTTTAATCCATTTACATTTAAGGTAATTATCAATGTGTATGTTCCTGTTTCCATTTTGTTAATTATTTTGGGTTTGTTATTGTAGGTCTTTTCCTTTTCTTGTATTTCCTACCTAGAGAGGTTCCTTTACCATTTGTTGTATGCTGGTTTAGTGGTGCTGAATTCTCTTAGCTTTTGCTTGTCTTTAAATGTTTTAATTTTTCCACCAAATTGGAATGAGATCATTGCTGGGTAGAGGAATCTTGGTTGCAGGTTTTCCCCTTTCAGCACTTTGAATATGTCCTGCCCCTCCCTTCTTTCTTGCAGATTTTCTGCTGAAATCTCAGCTGTTAACCTTATGGGGTTTCCCTTGTATGTTATTTGTTGCTTTTCCCTTGCAGCTTTTAATATTTTTTCTCAAAATTTAATTTTTGTTAGTTTTATTAATATGTGTCTTGGCATATTTCTCCTTGGATTTGTCCTGTATGGGACTCACTGTACCTCCTGGACTTGACTGAGTATATCCTTCCCCATATTAGAGAAGTTTTCAACTATAATCTCTTCAAATATATTCTCAAACCTTTTCTTTTTCTCTTCTTCTCCTGGGACTCCTATAATTCAAATGTTGGTTCATTTAATGTTGTCCCAGAGGTCTCTGAGACTGTCCTTATTTCTTTTCATTCTTTTTTCTTTATTCTGCTCTGTGGCAGTTATTTTCAGTATTCTGTCTTCCAGGTCACTTATTCTTTCTTCTGCTTCAGCTATTCTTCTATTGATTCTTTCTAGAGTATTTTAAATTTCATTTATATGTGTTGTTCATCATTGCTTGTTTGCTCTTTAGTTCTTCTAGGTCCTTGTTAAACATTTCTAGAGTTTTCTCCATTCTACTTCTGAGATTTTGGATCATCTTTACTGTCATTACTCTGAATTCTTTTTCAGGTAGACTGCCTGTTTCCTTTTTAATTGTTTGGTCTGGTGGGTTTTCACTTTGCTCCTTCATCTGCTGCGTATTTCTGTCTTCTCATTTTGTTTAACCTACAGTGTTCGGGGTCTCCTTTTTGCAGGCTGAAGGTTTGTATTTCCTGTTATTTTTGATGTCTTTCACCAGTGCATGAGGTTGGTTCAGGGCTTTTACAGGCTTCCTGGTGGCGGGACTGGTGCCTGTGTTCTGGTGGATGGAGATGGATTTGGTCCTCTGGTGGGCTGGGCCATGTCTGGTGGTGTGTTTTGGGGTGTCTGTGTGCTTAGTGTGACTTTAGGCAGGCTGTCTTCTAATGGGTGGGGTTGTTTTTCTGTCTTGCCAGTTGTTTGCCATGGGGCTTCCTGCACTGGGGTTTGCTGGCCGTTGGGTGGAGCTGGGTCTTAGTGTTGAGACAGAGATCTCTGGGAGAGCTCTCTCCAATTAATATTACATGGGGCTGGGAGGTGTCTGGTATTTCAATATCCTGGACTTGGCTTTTCCACTTCAAAGGCTCAGGCCTGACACCCAGCCAGAGCACCAAGACCCTGCCAGCTGCATGGCACAGAAGAAGGGAAGAAAAATAAAACAAATTGAACAAACAGAACTCCAAAACAAATGGGAAAAGCAAAACTAAACAGACAAAATCACACATAGAAACATACACACACACGCATAAAAACAAAAACAAAAAATGAACATACAGAACCCCAAGGCAAATGGTAAATGCAAAGCTAAACTGATAAAAACGTCACAAAGAAACACACACACACAATCACAAAAAGAGAAAAAAGAAAAAGAAAAAAAGAAAGAGAGCAGCCAAACCAATAAACAAACCCACCAATGAAAACAACAACTAAATTCTACACTAAGATAAACATAAAACCAAAAATAGATAAAACACAGAAAGCAAACCCCAAGTCTACAGTTACTCCCAAAGTCCACCACCTCAATTTTGGGAATATTTGTTGTCTATTCAGGTATTTCACAGATGCAGGGTTAATCAAACCACTTGCGAGGATTTAATCCGCTGCTCCTGAGGCTGCTAGGAGAGATTTCCCTTTCTCTTCTTTGTTCGCACAGCTCCTGGGGCTCAGCTTTGGTTTTGGCCCCGCCTCTGCGTGTAGGCTGCCCTAATGCATTTGTTCCCTGCTCAGACAGGAGGTGGTTAAAGCAGTGGCCGATTAGGGCTCTGTGGCTCACTCAGCCCGGGGGGAGGGAGGGGCACGGTAGTCATATTTGGAATGTGGGGAGAACCTGAGGCGGCAGAGGCCAGCGTGACATTGCACCAGCCTGAGGCACGCCGTGCTTCTCTCCCTGGGAAGTTATTCCTGGATCACGGGACCCTGGCAGTGGCGGGCTGCACAGCCTCCCTGGGGGGTGTGGGTAGTGACCTGGGGTGGCACACAGGATTCTTGTTGATGGCAGCAGCAGTAGTGGTCTGTGCCCATCTCTGGGGTCTGACACGATAGCTGCAGCTTTCCCCCGTTTCTGGAGCTCACTTAGGCGGCACTCTGCCATCTGTGGGCACGTGGAACAGGAAGCCTCTCTCCTCACACACTCCGAAACCATGGTCTGTTGCCTCTCCATCAGGTCAACCATTTCCCGGACTCCCTCCCAGCTAGGTGTGGTGCACTAGCCCCTTCAGGCTGTGTTCACGCCACCAGTCCTCTCCCTGGGATCCAACTGAAGCCTGAGCCTCAGCTCCCAGCCCCGCCCACCCCGGCGTGTGAGCAGACAAGCCTCTTGAGCTGGTGAGTGCTGGTCAGCGAGGATCCTCTGTGTGGGAATCTCTCCGGTTTGCCCTCCATGCCCCTGTTGCTGTGCTCTCCTCCAGGACTCTGAAGCTTCCCCCCTCTGCCACCCGCAGTCTCCGCCCTCAAAGGGGCTCCTAGAGTGTGAACACCTTTCCTCCTTCACATCTCCCTCCCACTAGTGCCGGTCCTGTACCTATTCTTTTGTATCTGTTTTTTTCTTTTTTCTTTTGCCCTCCCCAGTTATGTGGGTATTTTCTTGCATTTTGGGAAGTCTGAGGTCTTCTGCCAGCATTCAGTAGGTGTTCTGTAGGTTGTTCCACATGTAGATGTAGTTTTGATGTATCTGCGCAGAGGAGGGTGATCTCTACGTCTTACTCCTGCATCTTGAAGGTCTCTGATGCTATTTCTAGAGTACATAAATGTTGTTTAAAGTAGAGAATTATGAGTATATGATTGTTTCCTGCAGGTGAAATTTACCTATTAGGCACTCTAGAGAAAGATTCCTAAATATATTCTCAGACATTACCTTTTATTAGAAACTATTTTGCCAAGCACTCTTAAATTAAAGGATTTTTTTCAGATGAGAGTGAATCTAAAGATGGTTTATCAGTTTCCTTTTATCTTACCATTTAAACATCTGACCCAAGGAGATTGCAGCCCAGCTGAGGTCAGTCCAATAGGTAATGGAAATGCAAAGACTGTAATCCTATTCTCTTCCCCAAAATCTGTTGTTCTTTTTAACAAATCAAAGTTAACATAATATTTACATTTTGTATCAAAACATTATACATTTTTATGAGAAAATTAACACCTCAAATAACTTGGCACTCTAATTAATTTTGCTTATGTTCCACTATTATCATTAGAGGTAGTTAGCTCGTCAAAATCTGGTTCTCTCTTCCCTCTGCTGTTACTGTTTTATATCCAACATCAATCTTTAATTCATACCTTGTCTATTCCATATATCAGCCTTCTGAACTCCTAACCCATTCCTGGAACATAACCTCAAGCATGACATGATATTATATTTGTGAGGTCTTACCTGATATTATTCATCTCATGCTCCTTTGTGCTCTTAAATATGTCCCTAAATTTTTAATTCTCTCCTTGGGCCCAAGGCTTGCTTTATGCCCTTTTTAAACCACTAGAAAAAGTATCAGTGACTGCTCTTTTGACCTATTCTATAGTATCTAGTATAGTACCTTGCACATAAAAATAATACATTTTATTAAAGTTTATTTCAAATTAGATCCACCCTATATGAAGTACCTATTTGATAAAGTATATATACATAAACCACTTGAAGAGAATTGCATCATCATTGAGAATCTGAGAAGACTATCTTTAGAATTATATAGAATGATTTTGCTTTATGACTTGGTGTCTTTCAGCTTTTGTTTCAGTTGTTTATTTTAAATCTGAGAAATCTTTGTAATGCCCTGAAGGCATAGAAGTTATAAAATAATGTGCTTGTTAAATATATAGCACTTTCGTGGGAACACATGTTATTTTATCAAGTTGCGAGATAGCAAGATAGAAGTTCTTGATTAAAATTCATTTAGTGTGTTATCTGACTGAGTATACTTAAAAGAAAGCTTTGACATGTTGATCAGATTAAACTGAGTTAATCTCAGCTGATACTTAGGTTCAGCATTAGTCTTGGATAATTACTGTCAGAAAGGATATGTTCTAGTTATTCATTTACATAATATGAGCTTTCTTTTGGATTGCATATGAAATAATTAAATTTCCTTTTATTGTAGCAGCTGTATGCAACACACGGCTTCTAGCTAGTGTAAAATAGTTCATTAACTTCTAGAAAATGGCTTATTGGCCATTCTAATACAAATCTCTGAACTGGAGTACAAGCAAAAAGAGGAAAAATTGAAGAAGAGAGAATCAAGGAAAGATACTCATTGACATAAATATACCATCAATGACCTCATTTTATAGCAAAGCATTCCTTCTTTTTTAGAAACTGTACTGATTTGGTTAGCCACCGCAGTTTGTGACCAAAACGTAAATAATGTCTTGACCCAGTTGACCTTAAACTCATTCTTAGGTAATAAAAAAAATAAAATAAAATACTCCATTCATAAATTTTAAACTATTTGATAACAAGAAACTAGTTGTTAGTAAGATATTAAGGAAATAAGGAAAATATAAGATATAACACTGTACGAAATACAACTATATGAGTCAAATCCATGTGCTATAATGGCAGCCCCATTTTGGACCCTATAAACATAAGATCAACAATAGGCATAAGTAGAAAAATGAAAAAGATTTTCCAAAATGAAATCAGTCATTATTTTAAAGTTGTAATTGACACAATTATGGAATTTCTTTTATTAATGTATTGTATTGAACACTAAAAAAGCAATTATGTAAAAGCAGAAAAATTTGCCCAATATCATATCCAATTAGCTAATAAAATGTGTTCATTTTTCCATATCCTTTCTTAGTTTCATTCAAATACTCGCTTGTTTTTATCTGGTTTTAATCATAACATAAAGTTCTCACTTTTCCACTTAAGAATATTTCATAATTGTTTACCTAGTCTTTTTGTTTTTGTCATATTTATTTTAATTAGCAATTAGGATTTCATTAAGTCAAAGGCCCAAAAGTTTGATACCAGAAACCAAAATAACATCATCACCTGGGAAATTAGAAATATAAATTTGGGGTTCAGTCCCGGATCTACTGAGTCAGAAACTCTAGGGTAAAGTGAAGGCTGAATCTATGCTGTAAAACTTCCGTAGGCCATTCTAAAGTGCCACACTTCGGGCTTCCCTGGTGGTGCAGTGGTTGAGAGTCTGCCTGCTGATGCAGGGGACACGGGTTCGTGCCCCGATCTGGGAAGATCCCACATGCCGCGGAGCGGCTGGGCCCGTGTGCCATGGCCGCTGATCCCACATGCCGCGGAGCGGCTGGGCCCGTGTGCCATGGCCGCTGAGCCTGCGCGTCCGGAGCCTGTGCTCCGCAACGGGAGAGGCCAGAACAGTGAGAGGCCTGCGTACCGCAAAAAATAAAAATAAAAATTAAAAAACCAAAATAAAGTGCCACACTTTATTTACAAGAAATACTGCAAAATCTACTAAATATTTCATAGTAATTGTCAATTATTTAAAGTAACACTACATTGGAAAGCTTGATTCAATAAATTTTATTGTCTTTTTTCTTATTGTTCTAAATGTTTTAGAATGTTTCACGAAGATTATAGTATGGTATCAAAGAGTGCAAATAATTTTAAGTTGCTTTGAAGAACAGTTACTCCAATTTACAGTTCTATCAAAAATATAAATTGTTTTTAAAATTATACTATTGATAGTCTTGGTCCTTTTTTTATTTCAATTTTTCTAAATTCCATATGGAAATACATGCATTATATGAAAATCAAAATGCCTAATGGGTTTTATTTATAAAAGCAAATTGATTATTTAAATACTTTTTTATTTGTATATCTGTTCTTATGAAAATTAATTACTTAAAAAAGTAATAATAATAATAATAACTAACATTTAAATGGAGTTTTACATGTGACAAGACTTTTAATTTTGTTTTCAAATGAAGTATACGTGATATTAGTCTCAGGTGTACAGCACTGTGATTAGATATTTATATAGATTATAATACATTTAAAGTTATTATAGCATATTGGTTATATTCCGTGTGCTGTACATTAAATCCTGTATCTTATTTGTATTCTACCTAGTAGTGTGTACCTCTTACTCTCCTTCTCCAGCACTCTCCGCACTGATAACTAATAGTTTGTTCACTTGTCTATGAGTCTGTTTCTGTTTTGTTATATTCATGCGTTTGTTTTATTTTTTAGATTCTACATATAAATGAAAACATATAACATTCTTCTTTCTCTATCTGACTTACTTCACTAAGCATAAGACTCTTCAGGTCTATCCATGTTGCTGCAAATAGCAAAATGTTATTCTTTTTATGGCTGAGTAATATTCCATTGTGTATATGCACCACACCTTCTTTATCCATTCATCTGTTGATGGACACTGAAGTTGCTTCCATATCTTGGCTGTTGTAAATAGTGTTACTCTGAACACTGGGGTGCATGTGTCTTTTTGAATTAGTTTTTTTTCATTTTCCCTGAATATATATACCTGGAGTAGAATTGCTGGGGCAAACTATTATTCCTTTTTCTCCACATTTCACAACATTTATTATTTGTTGTGTTCTTGACAATAACCATTCTGGCAGGTGTAAGGAGATATCTCATTTTGGTTTTGATTTTCATTTTCCTCGTGGTTAGTGATGTTGAACATTTTTTCATGTTCTCTTGGCCATCTCATCTGTAGGTCTTTGGAAAAATGTCTGTCAGGTCTTCTGCCCATTTTTTAACTGGATTGTTTATTCTTTTGATATTGAGTTGCATGAGGTGTTTATATATTTTGGATATTAATCCTTTATTAGCCATATCCTTTGCCAATATCTTCTTCCATTCAGTTGGTGGCGGTTTCGTTTTGTTGATGGTTTTCTTCGCTGTGAAAAAACGTTTACATTTAATTAGATGCCATTTGTTTATTTTTGCTTTTGTTTCCCTTGCATGGGGAGAGAGATCTAAAAAACTGTTGCTAATATGTATGTGAAAGAGTGTACTGACTTTTTTTTTGCCCTAGGAGTTTTATGGTTTCATATCTTACATTTAGGTCTTTAATCCATTTTGAGTTTATTTTTGTATAAGGTGAGAGAAAATGTTCTAATGCCATTCTTCTACATGTAGAGTTCCAATTTTCCATCACCAGGTATTGAAGAGACTCTATTTTCCCCATTATATATTTTTGCCTCCTTTGATATAGTTTAATTGACCACATGTGCATGAGTTTGTTTCTGGGCTGTCTGTTCTGTTCCATTGACCTATGTGTCTGTTTTTGTGCCAGTGCCATAGTGTTCTGATCACTTTAGTTTTGTAGTGTCTGAAGTCAGGTGGTGTGATACCTCCAGTCTTGTTCTTTTTTCTCAAGATTGCTTTGGCTATTTGGGGTCATTTGTGCTTCCATATTAATTTAGGATTGTTTGTTCTAGTTCTGTGAAAAAAGTCATGGGTATATTGATAAGGATTGCACTAAATTTGTTGATTGCTTTATGGACACTTCAACAGTATTGATTCTTCCAATACATGAACACAAGATATCTTTCAATTTCACTGTATCATCTTCAGTTTCCTTCATCATTGTCTCATAGTTTTCAGAGTGTAGGTCTTCACCTCCTTCCTTTAAGTTTATTCCTATGTATTTTATTCATTTTAATGCTGTTGTAAATGGGACTATTTTCTTGCTTTCTCTTTTTCATAGTTTATTACTAGTGGATAAAAAGCAACAGATTTCTGTATATTTATCTTGTATCATGCAGCTTTACTGGATTCATTTATTAGTTCTAATAGTTTTTTGGTGGAGACCTTAGGATTTTCTATTATAGTATCCTATCCTCTGCAAATAGTGACAGTTTTATGTCTTCCCTTTCACTTTGGATGCCTTTTCATTCTTTTTCTTGTTTCATTTCGGTGGCTAGGACTTCAAATAACGTGTTAAATAGAAATGGTGAGAGTGGCTATCCTTGTCTTGTTCCTGATTTTAGAGGAAAAGCTTTCAGGTTTTAACAGTTGAGTATGATGCTAGCTGTGGGTTTGTCATAATGGCCTTCGTTATCCTTAAGAATATTTATTCTATACCACTTTGTTGAGAATTTTTAGGATGAATGCGTGTTGAATTTGATAAAATGCTTTTTTTTGTGTCTATCAAAATGATTATGTGCTTTTTAGCCTTTGTATTTTTAATGTGATGTATCACATTGATTTGCAGTTATGAACCAAGCTTGCATCCTTGAAATAAATCCCACTTGATCATAGTGAATGATCCTTTTTATATATTGTTGACTTGAGTTTGTTTTTATTTCTTTGAGGATTTTTCAATCTATATTCTTCAGGAATATTGGCATGTAATTTTCATTTTGTTGTGGTATCAGGAAAATGGTGGCCTCCAGACTGAATTTGGGAGTGTTTCCTCCTCTTCACTTTTTTGGAATAGTTTGAGAAAGATAGGTACTAACTATTTTTTACACGTTCAGTAGAAGCCATCTCCTGTGAAGCCATCCAGTCCTGGACTTATAGTTGTCAGTAGTGTTTTGATTACTGATTCAATTTCAATTCTAATAATCAGTCTGTTCACAGTATCTATTTCTTCTGATTCAGTCTTGAACAATTCTATGTTTCTAGGAATGTATCCAATTCTAGGTTGTCCAATTTGTTGGCATATCATTGTTCATAAAATCTCTTATTATTGTATTTTTGTCATAACAGTTGTAATTTCTCCTCTTTCATTTTTTATTTTATATGAGTCCTCTTTTTTTTTTTTTTTTCTTAATGAACCTAACTCAGTTTTGCTTATCTTTTAAAAAAAAGCAACTTTGGTTTCATTGATCTTTTCTATTTTTTTGTCTCTATTTCTCTATGTGATCTTTATCACTTCCTTGTGCTGACTTTGGGCTTTATTTGTTCTTTTTTTTCCTTATTAATTTTCTACTTGGATAAAGGTATGGCGTTAAAATCCCCTACTATTACTGGATTATTGTCAATTTCTCCCTTTGTGCCCATTAATTGTTGCTTTATATATTTAAGCACTCCTATATTAGGTACATTTATGTTTAAAAATGCTATATCCATTTATTGTATTGATCTCTTTATCATAATATGATGTCCTTCTTTGTCTTTTATTGTAGACTTTGTTTTAAAATCTACTTTAAAATAAAAAGCCTACCCAGCTTACTTTTGTTTCCATTTCCATGGAGTATCTTTTTCCATCCCACACCTTCAGTCTGTGTGTGCCTTTAGCTCTAAAGTGATTCTCTTGTAAGCAGCATATAGATGGGTCCTGTTTTTTGTTTGTTCATTTTTTGTGTTTTAATCCAATCTGCTACCCTATGTCTTCTGATTGGAGCATTTAGTCCTTTGACATTTAAAGTGATTATTGATAGGTATGTACTTACTGCCATTTTGTTATTTGTTTACTGGCTTTTGTTTTTTGTTTTAGTTTTTCTCTGTTTTCTTTTTTTTTTCTTTTTACTCTTTTCTTTGTTTTTTGATGATTTTCTTCAGTGTTATATTTGTGTTTCCTTCTCTCTAGGTTTTGTATATCTATTGTAGGTTTTTGTTTTGCGGTTACCGTAAAGTTCATATATGTTGACCTATAAGTACACCTGCTTGATTTAACCTGATAGTCATTTAAGTACAAAAAGTACAAACACATTCTAAAACCTGTATATTTCTTACTCCTCCACCACATTTTATATTTTTGATTTCATATTTTACATCTTAATGTCTAGCCCTTAACTGTTTATTGTACCTATAGTTGATTTTATAATTTTTGTCTTTTAACCTTTATACTAGATTATTGAAGCGATTGATCCACAGTCTTTACTATGTACTTGCCTTTTATAGTGGGAATTTTTCCACCCTATAATTTCTTATTTCTTGTTGTAGCCGTTTATTTTCACTTAAAGAAGACTCTTTAACACTTCTTGTAAAGTCAGTTTAATATTGATCAATTCTTCTAGCTTTTGCTTCTCTGAGAAGTTCTTTATCTCTGCCTCAATTCTGAATGATAACCTTGCTGAGTAGAGTATCCTAGGTTTTTGCTTTCACCACTTTGCATATATCAGGCCATTCCATTCTGGCCTGAAAAGTTTCTGCAGAGAAATGAGCTGATAGCTTTTTGGGGGTTCCCTTCTGTGTGACTCTTTCTTTTTCTCTATGCCATTTATGATATATCTTGGTGTGGGTCTCTTTGTGTTCATCTTGTTTGGGACCCTCTGTGCTTCCTGATCTGTATATTTATTTCTTTCCTCAGTTTCAGGACGTTTTCAGCCATAATTACATCAAATACACTTTCCACTTTTTCCTCTCTCTCTTCTTCTCAACACCTATTATGCAAATGTTAATACACTTGATGTTGTCCCAGAGGTCCTTTAAACTACTCTTTTAAAAAAAAATGTTTATTTTTGCTGCTCTGTTTGGGCAATTTCCATTATCTATCTTCCAGATCACTTATGTGTTCTTCTGTATACCTAGTCTGCTGTTAATTCCCTCTAGTGTGTTTTTTGTTTAATTTTAGTTATGGTTTTCTTCAGCTCTCACTGGTTCTTTTTTATATTTTCTAGTTCTTTGTTAAAATTTGACTGTGTTCATCTATTTCCTCCCCCATCCCCCCAGTTCAGTTAGCATTCTTACTATTATTGCTTTGAACTCTATCAGGTAAATTATTTTCCTCTATTTCACTAGGGTTTTTTTCAGGGATTTTTGTTTGTTCGTTAGTTTTTGCTGTTATTCTTTCATTTGAAATATATTCCTGTCTTCTCATTCTGTTTAACTTTCTTTTTCTCTATGAAACTAGGTGAAACAGTTGCCTATCCCAGGCTTGATGGTGTGTCCTTGTGTGGGAGTGTCCCTATACACTCTGCGTGTGTCCGTTCAGTGGCTCTGGTGGGAGAGCTGGATCTGAAGAGAGCACAGGCTGTGTCCTTCCCCTGGGTGTCCTGCTTTGGTGGGTGGTAGCACTGGTGTAGTTGGGCCACAACCAGAGCCAGGTGAAGGTCAGGGCATCGTCTGTGCTCAATAACCATTACTGTCCTATCTGGAGCAGGGTTGAGGCTTGAGGGGCTAGAGCAAGAGCCCTGAGGTATTTGGCTTTCACCCAGGTGTGATGGTAGTCTCCACCTTGATTTGGAGCCTAGCCAGGGCTTGAGTGCTTGGGGCTGCACTTCTGTGCCGGTTTCACTTTCCCCCTTGGTGTGCACACTGTCTTTAGAGGCTGGCTTGGTGCTGCAGAGGTAGAGCCACAGCACTGAACTGACCCTGTCCACTCTCAAGTGTGCACAGGGACTCATGAGCTGGCAGTGTCTACCTCCACACTGGACAGAGGCTGAGCTGGGGTCTCAGCTGGCTCCGTTCCTTCCAAATGTGTGAAGTCTCATTGGCAATGACAGCCTCTGCCTTAATGGGGAGTAGCACTGGAGCAAGATGGGCTGGAGCAGGAGGCCATGCAGGCTGGATGTGTGCAGAGGATATCCTGGCAGGCTGGCCAGAGCCCCAGGGAATTTCGATCTTCTGCATCCATGATGTGACTGGGAGTAAGTCTGTGTGTGTGCTCTTTTAAGAATGGAGACTTGGGTTCTTACAGCCCTCTGGTAAGCCCCACTGGTTTTCAAACCAGCTGAGAGGGCTCCCCTTTCTGGTGTTGGATGCCCCAGGCTGGGGCACCTAATATGTAGCTTGAATCCCTTGCTCCCAGAGAGAATCTCCAAGCCTGTGATAGTCATTCCTCTTCTGTGTCCCCTGCTAGGGGTGTGGGTCCATGCATGATCACTTTCCTCCCTTCCTATCAGTTGCTCTGTGGATCTTTATTTATAGCCTTGGTGTAGAAGACCTGTTGTGCTAGTCCCAGGTAGATTTCAGTGAGTGTCACTCTACATGGATTTGTAGTTTGATGTGTTTGTGAAGGGAGTTGAGCACAGCCTCCTTCTACTCTGCCATCTTGATCTCTCCCTCACAAATCCTTTAATCTTGATAACGATTTGAGGAGGTATACTATTAGTCCTATTTTACAGATGAGGAAACTAAGTTATAGATATGTTAGATACCCACCCAAGGTCCTGAAGTTTGTAACTGGTGGAGCTATGATTTAAACTGTGGATCAGAAACCATGTTCTTAATCATTATGATGCAATCATGTAAGGAGATGGTTTTAAACAAACCAGCTGAAAATATACACTAAGTATCTAATAAAATTACTGTAATTTAAGTTTATAA
>RJWK010052160.1:0-15725 GCA_004363435.1 Platanista minor | reverse complement strand
GTATGCGGGCCTCTCACTGTTGTGGCCTCTCCAGCTGCGGAGCACAGGCTCCGGACGCGCAGGCTCAGCGGCCATGGCTCACAGACCCAGCTTCTCTGCGGCATGTGGGATCTTCCCGGACCAGGGCATGAACCTGTGTCCCCTGACTCGGCAAGCGGACTCTCAACCACTGCGCCACCAGGGAAGCCCTCCAGGAATTATTATGTTAAGCAGTATATTAAAAAATGAGTCGATATTTTTTGCAATAAATAACAGTTCACATTTATTCTGAGAACAGAAATGCTCACCAGAACTTACATACACTGTCTGCTTTCAAAAGTGCAGACCTGTTAGAAATAATAGAGACTCATTTCCTAAGAACATTAGCAATAACCCAAGCCCTCAGCTATCTGATGAGCACTTGCTATATGTCAGTCCCTGTACAGGGCTCAGGAGATACAAAGATGCAAGCACTGTGGTGTGTGGAGGAATGACCACAGAGTAGAAAAAGGAATAGCTTTGGAATCAGAGAGATATGAATTCAAATATTGGCTTTGTTGGTTCAGCTGTGAGAACTTAGCCAAACTGTGTAATCCTTCTCATCCTCAGTAACTCCCTAAGTAAAATAAGAATAGTGATATCTGTTGTTCAGGGTCTTGGGGATGCAGAAGTAAATAAAGACCACCCAAATGAGAATAAGCAGAGGCTATTGATTTAGAGCTGGCTAAAGAGGAGTCAGCTACCATCACCTGTGTTTGGCAGAACATCAAAAGCAGGCCGGGGAAGAGGAAGCTTGGCAGGAGTTACAAGGGAAGGCTTCAGGTGTGCCCTAATTGGAGGCTGTTGGCCTGGAAATGCTGGAGGTGGCTGACTAGGAGCAGGCTTCTTATGTGATTGGTTTGGGGAGCATATTTGGCTTTCTCTGGTTGGTCCTAAGTTGGAAGGTGGAGGCGGGGCATAGGGAAACTGGCAACTGTTGACCAACTTCCAACCGAATGTTCTAACCAAGTTCTGGACCCAGTTGCTGCAGAGGATGTGGTTTGGTTTCCTGGGCTGGTTCCTGCAGTGGTTGTGGATTAGAGTTTTGTTGTCATATATGGTTTGGCCATTGCACATTTGTGTATTCAGTATCTCAGGGAGTCAGGCAAGCAGACAGACACACACACACAGAGTAAAGTTACTATGTGATAATTATTATTATGTGACTCCAGCAGAGAAGAAGAAGTGACAGTTCAACCGGAGGTACCAAACCCTCTGAGATCCCTAAGAAAATTAACAACTCTGCTTAAGGGTTTGAAGGATTTGGCATTTTTGTCAGGTCTTTGGATAATGAGTAAGATGAGACAAGGAGCTAAGGAAAAGCCCCCCAGAAGGAGGACACACCATGACCAAGGACAGAGAGGTAGGCAAGTGGCAAGAAAGCCTATTGGTGGTGGCTGGACCCCAGGTGGTCCAGGATGAACATGAAAGAGCCAAGTGGAAGGGAAGACAGAGTCAGATTGGGGGTGAGTGGGTGAGCTTCAAATGCATTTTGCAGATATCAGGACAGAGTTGACCCCAACATAATGATCCCAGCCTAAACCAAGAAAGACCAAGTCAAGAAAGGAGGAATAATAGAGAAGAATCCATCCTTTACTTACAGCACACACAGTGTCTATTGTTCAAAGCCCCTGCCTGTTGCTCAGTGAAGGATAATGTCTGGGCTTCTCAGGTTGCATCCTGGGGTCTTTGATACTCAGTAGACTGGCTCTGAGACCCTAAGCTGCCCCAGCCCTCTGCACTGCCAGAGAACCATGGTATGAAAGACTCTTCTCTTTTTCCTAATGGGTTATGAGAATTGAAGAATCAGAGGCGTCAATTTAAATTTTTGTTGACTTACTGTTTAAGCAGGAAGAAATTCAGTTGCAAAGAACAGAACACCTCCATGTAAGCATCAGTAGAAAAGGCACCATGACAAAGCCAGGCATCCCATGGGTTCCAGAGAAAATGTGCACATTATCTATAATCGAGGTGGAGGTCAAGGGTACATCCACAATATTATAGCTCAACTAGACATTCACGTTTCAACCACCTAATGCATCAGGCTCCACATGAAGAAGGGCCTTCCATCCCATTCATTGCATGTGATCTTGGTCCTGAGCCATTTACCCTGAGCCTTTGGTTCTCCACCCACTAAACCACTGGTAATTTCCTCTGCTTTTGACTTGCTGATCCCATTAAAACAGTAGACTGATTACTAACCCCTATGATCTGACACTAAGCTCACTAAGGAACTTTCTGAAGATAAATTAGGGAAAATGTGTGAGTTGGAGTATTCATACTACCAAATACCATTCATTAGCAGCAACATTTCTCAAAGTTTATACAATTCCATTGGGCTTCTATATAGATCATTCTCATGTGCAAGTGTATTCCTGGAAGAGTGAATATTGACGTACTTATAACTTATATTTCTAAGGACAACACAGTGGGGCATTTTAGCAAGATAATGTCAACTGGTGATGACCCACTGCCCGTCCACAGCCTCCCCTGGTGGTGCTGTGATTGTGGACCCCTTCCTTGAGCCCTGAATCTCTCTTGTATCACCTAGATTATTGTAGTATTTTGGATTCTGATCTGACGCCTCCTCTAGCCTGTGAACACATCAAAGGAATTCATCCTTTTATTTTTTTTTCTTTTTAAGCAAATATCTGTTGAGCTACTGTAGGTGCTAGAAAAAGAGCTATAAGAAGTGCAATCCCATTTCTATGGCGACTATAATGAAAGGGGGTGGTGGTGGGAGACAAATGATAAACAAATGAACAAACACAAGCAGTATCAGAGAGTGGCCAGTGTTATCGAGGAGAGCCTCTGTAGACCAAAGGAGCAGGAAGGACTTCTCTGAGAAGACAACTTGCATGATGAGAGACAAAGGAGCCAGGAGCTGGAAGGTGAATCTGGGTACCATCCTAGCAGAGGAAACAGCTGGTGGAGAGGCCCCGAGGCACTAAATACATCAGGGATGAGAAGGGGATGAGGGATGAAGACTGGCGGGCAAGTGGGCCTGATTTAAAAGGAGTTCAAAGAAGTGGGGGATGAAGGAAAAGCAGGGAGAAAAGGCAAAGACTATACGATAGTTTGCTGTTATTCTAAATGCAGTAGAAGCCACTGGCAGTTTTAAAGCAGGGAAGTGTAGTGGTCTGAGTTACATTTCAAAAAGGTAATTTGGTTTGTTGGGTAGAATATGGTCAGGATCATTCAATGCAGGAAGCCCATCTGAATGGCTGTATCCAGGCAATGACGGGGCTGAGTAGGAAACAGTTGAAAGGATGAAGAGAAGTGGACAAGGTTAGGGCACATTTGGAAGATAAAAAACACCTCACTTATCTTTGTGCACCCAGGACTCTGTGTGGTGCCATATATACATTAGGTGTCCAATAAGTGATAACTTATTTGGAATGCACCAGATTGAATCAAACTGAAAAAAAATACCTTGATTAGGTGAGTCAAAAGCTAAGTATGTCTTCAACTTACAATTTAAATATTAAGCACTTTGGATAAAAGAGAAGCAACTCTTTTTCACTCTGCAGGAAGTTCAGATCTAAATCATATTCAAACTGCTTATATATGTATATATATATATATATATATATATATATATATGTATATATATATATATATATATATATATAAACACTTATCTGATCATAAAATGGCTCCTTAAACAAAGCAATCCCAAAAGGAAGTTGCCAATACTTTACATAACTTCCATCGCCAGCCTATTCATTTCAACTTTGGAGAGAGACCAAACCAGGAAAGAAAATTAAAAGACAGCCCCAGGGCTATATCATTGCCTGGTCCTCAGGCCATGCAAGGCTTTAGGAAGGAGGAAATAGCCTACACTTTCTAAATCCCTTTTGCTCCTGTTCCAGAGGCTAGGAAGCCCAGAAACCAAGCCATTGATGGACTGAATCTTGACCTTGCTATAAATTGGCTAAATCATATTTGACATTATTCTCAGATTTGGGGGACATTAGGGAAGATTCAGCTGAGGGACCTAAGAAGATTTGATTATAGGTTTCGAGAGAGAGAGAGAAATATGCACGAAGGATTATGGCAAAAGGGAAAAAAGTGTCACTTGATTGATGAACCCAAAATTATAGTGAAGAGAACTCAGATCACTTAGAGTCTAAACTAATTTCTGGGCCTGGCACTCCTATTATTTCACATTTACGTGACCCTGAATTTGCTTCCATATTACAGAAGAAGAGATCAAGGAGAAAAGATATTAAGATAATTTCATGGCAGCTTAGAGTTAGTACGTTGCAGATCTGGGAGTCAAACTCAAGTCCAATCCCTATGGTTTTCCCAGTTCATTGCCTACTAAAGTATTATTGTTGTGCCCAAAACAGTGCCCAGAGACCATTCCAGTTAGTTCTCCTAAGGAGGCTGTCAGAGAGTAGGTTTAAGTCTGAGCATCTTAAGAAGAAAGGGAAAACTTGCCCAATAGCTGCCAATCAACCAGACAGGCTGAATTCTCTTCTCTTATCTCTGATTACCCACCCATAAAATAGAAGAGCAATCCTGATTATTTCAAGGAGGGTGGGGATATTCCAAGAAAAAAAAATTCACATTCACATTCACATCCCACAGTTTAAGAAAATAATAGCTGACCAATTTATGATTTATATTCTCATAAAAATAAACTGCAACATCAACCCTTGAACTTCTCAACTTTCCAGCTGCTTGGGGACAGCTCCAGTGGAGTGCTCTGACATCCATGCAACTTGTCTAAAACCAAACTCATCAACTTCCCAAGGAGTCTCCTAGACTTCAACATTTCCGCAAATGGCAACGTGACCTCCAGTTCCCCTGTGTTTAGACCACACATTCTGTGAAGCATTTCCAAGACTGCCTCTTTTCAATAGCCCCCAGATCCTTGCAAAGGACAAGGACAAAGTCAGAGACTACTGGACTTTTCTTGAAGTCAGACATTAAGTTATGTCTGATGTCGTATCCTGAAGGTCCAGTAGAATATCTTAGAATATCTTCTATGGGATGAGTCTTCAGTGAAAGTATGTTTAATTGATTATCTGACTTCAAATGATGTATTTTATTTGTAGAGATGAACTATCCTGTTTTATATCCCCTCAAAACTCAAAGTAATATAAAAGAAGAGAGGAAGGTAGGAAGGAAGGAAGGAAGGAAGGAAGGAAGGAAGGAAGGAAGGAAGGAAGGAAGGAAGGAAGGAAAGAAGGAAGGATGGGAGGGAGGGAGGGATAGTGGAGGGAAGAAGGGAGGGAGGTGGATAAAGAAGGACTTGACTTTGATCTTTTTCAATATTAATTAAAAACTCATTTAACCCACACTGATTGCATGCCTAGCTGGTGTCAGACCCTATGCCACTATTGAGAACTGTAGATGAAAATTAGAAAATGCCACCTTAGAAAATCACAGAGGAGGAGCTTGTTTAGTACACTATTGTCTTTGGAAGATTCTGCCTGAGATTGAGACTTGCATCATATCATTTTTTCATAAATCCCCATTGTTTCATTTGCTCAGTCCTAAAAACTTATTGTTCTTTGTGCCACCCCCCCATTCAATAAAATAAAACTAATATCATGGTGTCATTTTAAAATATATTTATGTTTGTTTCCCTATAAAAAGAGATAATAATGTTATGTTCCAATAATATTAAGTTGCAATGTTATTTGCAAGATTGCAGAGCTTTTAATTTTCTGATTATTTCCACAGTGGGAGTTTCAGCTCAATTTCAATGGAGACACTTCTATCTGTTTTGGTTATTTTTTTATTACAGCTAGAAGCAACAATAATTGCCTTTAGTGTGGGAAAACATCACAAAGGAGACAATTGTTTTCCCCAAAGAATAAGATCATCAGGGCAAATTTTGATGTAAAAAATTTGTAAATTAATTGCAAAGTCCTATAAATATTATATTTACTAAAACTGTGTTGGCTGCTGTTTTCAAATAATTCATCTTTTTTGTATTTCTTTTAAAGGAATAGATTTCTTGAGAGCCACACCAAGAAAAAATGAATGTGTTATCAAAATTTTAATAATTTATAGACATATGACATTCACATACGGATGTCTATGAATATGGAGTCAATGCTGGTAGAGAGAAAAATCCTAGACACCTGGATTTGAATTTTGTCTTGCAAGCTTAGTAGCTGTTTGATCTTTAGTAAGTTACATTAACATCTCTAAATCTCAGTTTTTTCTAGTGGAAAAAAGATTATTATTAGATTAAACTAAATAGCATGGGTGAAATGACCAATTATACATTCTGACTTAAAGGAGGCACTAGATAATTGGCAGCTGTGATGATAAGGATATTTATGTTGCACTGCTTTGTCCATTCAACACATGCTGACTGCTTGCTCTTATGACTCCAATCACTGCCCCAGGCACTGGATGTTGGTGATGAAGGTGATGATGATGATGATAATGATGAAGATCTCCATCATTATACTGCTATGGTTGTACCTCCATGGGCTGGTCAACACTACAGCATAAGTCCTCATAGTGGGCTCCTGCAGTATTTTGTTAATGTCTGCAAAAAAAGTATATCATAATTATTCTTTGCATGTTACATCATGATCTGCAAACTTCTTTTCTCATTTAATAATAGATAGTAAAGCCTTTTCCCAATCTCTGCACATAGTTTTAACTGATGTGTATGAGCCTATTATGTGGATACACCTTAGCTTCAATACACGCTTTTTATTGACGCTAAGGTAGCTCAATACCTTCTCCAATCTAACACTTTACTAGCAGTTAACCAAAGGGAGATGGTGTTTCCTCATACTGTCATTAGAGCCTGATAGTCTTAACTTTTTAATTTGTTTCTAATCTGATGATTGAAAAAGAGCATGTCATTGCTGTCTTAATTTACATTTGCTGGATGTTATTTTATACAGAGTGTCTATTTTCACATGCTTATTGGCCTTTTGTATTTCCTCTACTTTTCTTTGTCAGCTCATGGTTTTGTCTTTTTTATTGTGTTAATATTACCTTATTTATTTGCTTGTGCTCTATATATTTGGATATCATTTCCTTATATTTTGTTACATATGTAGGCAGTATGTAGATATTTTGTAGATCTATATTGTATAGGTATATATAGGTATTTTTTCCCTGGATTATCACTTGCTTTATAACTTGTTGTAATCAGCATTTTTAAATGTTGATATTGTCAAGTAGATTAATCTTTTCTTTAATAGCGTCTGATTTTGCATCTCATTAAAAAGACATGTCAACATTAAGGTCAAGAACATATTCACCTAGATTTCCTTATAGTCTAAATAAGAATATGAGAATAATTCATCTGAAAGGTACTTTTGTAAATGGCTTGCGGTGAAGACTGATGCTCCCTTTTAAAGCCTGTAGACAATTGAACCACTTGATGAAATAAACCATCCTTTTCCCAATCATTTAAAGTACTATCTATAAGATATGTTAAACTTTCTTATCTATGTTAGTCTGCTTCTATTCTCTTTGTTAGGTTTATAATGTATTTTATCTTGTAGGTAACAAACTTTTTTGCAAAATTGCTCTAAAAAAAACAATTTTGTTCTTTTTTCTTTCAACATTGTTTTGGTAAATTTTATACATTTACCATAAAAAATGTAGAACTAGGGCTTCCTTGGTGGCGCAGTGGTTGAGAGTCCGCCTGCCGATGCAGGGGACACAGGTTCATGCCCTGGTCCAGGAAGATCCCACATGCCGCAGAGTGGCTAGGCCCATGAGCCATGGCTGCTGAGCCTACGCACCCGGAGCCTGTGCTCCGCAACAGGAGAGGCCACAACAGTGAGAGGCCCGTGTACCGCAAAAAAAAAAAAAAAAAAAAAAAAAAACCAAAGAGAGAAAAATGTAGAACTAGTTTGTTATGGTCCTTGGGAAGAACAATCCTGTTTGGATTTGAATGGATTGCAACAAAATGAGAGATTAATTTTGGAGAAAGTTGATATTGATTCTTCTCACTCATAACCATAGTATTTTCTTAATTTATTCATAATATTTTAATGTTCTTTCATAAAATATTATACATTTCTTCAAAAAGTTTGAGCATATTTCTTTTTAGGTTTGCTACTAGACATATAGGTATTATGGCTACTGGGAAATATTTTGGCTACCTTTCCTAATTGATACTGATGTTTTAAAGGAAAATGTAACATTTGAATATTAAACTGATTCAGGTCACCTTGCAGAACTAACTCCTTTACTAGTGCTCATACTTTAAAATCATCTCTCACAAGTTATGGCAGTATTGTACATAAAAAAAAAGTATTTCCTTCTGTTATTTAACTTCAAAGTCTAGGACCGTGTTATATACTCTGCTGTATTTACATAACAAGAAGAATATCATGTAGTAGGTGGTTAATAAATATTTACTACATAAGTGGTAAACGAATGCTATTGTTTAATAGTTTTATCACTAAGTATGATGTGATGAAGTTTCAGAGAACTGTGAAGAAAGGTTTCTATTATATCTAGTATGTGAGGATTTTTTTCCTTTATTCAGTATTGTATGCTGTCTTATTAAACGATTTTCATTGTCCACTGAGATAATAAGATGACTTTTATATCTTATACTATTAATATAGTAATAATTTGGACAGGTTTTCAATATTGATCAATTCTTGCATTATTTAAATAAACCCTATCTGGTTATTATACATAATCTTTTGCTATATTGCTGACATCTCTTTATTAAATTTTACTTAGGACTTTTGCTTTTACAGTCATTAGTGATATTAGCCTATAATTTCATTTTACATTTCTATCTGTGTCCACTTCTGCCATCAGGTAATAGTAACATTGTAAAATGAGTATTGACTTTCAATTCTGGCCACATGAAGACTATATATAATCTCACACTCCTCCTATTACAGAAGCACATTAAAAATAAAGGATACAATGTAATGGGACTCCCTTAAATACATAAACTTCCAATGGTGTAAAAAAAAAAAGACAACAAAAAACAAAAGGGAGCAAAAACCCAGACAGTAAGAAAAGCTGACTCTAAGCTATCAATGAAATTCCCATCTTCATAATTAAAATACATCAGTTGAATGAATGTGAATGTGTAGAGAGATGGGGACAAAATTTTGGGCCTTTAAAATGAGAGTAATTGAGATTCAAGTGCCAGAAAAGTTAGATTCCTCAAAGAATAGCTATAAATATATTCACCTATAGTTACAATGAGTCAACAGTGAAGTTCTATCTATATCAAAGGGGGCTCAAAGAGGGAGGAAATGTCAGTTTTGAAGGTTTTAGACATGATACCATATAATGAATACTTTGAAGCAGATATTCCTGAGTTTATGGTGAAAGCAAGGCAGACTCTTTCTGGAGGGATTGTCCTTATCCTGGGGATGCAATGTTTTCAATGACTCCCACTAAAGAAGAGTTCACAATCCAAAACTCTAACATGCACGAAATAGCAATTCACCATGAGTTAATGGAAACACAACAAAAATAGCTAGACTTAATAATCTAGAGATTTACATAATAGAAAATCTAGAATGTAGAGATTCTAAGTGTATCTATATTTTAATTAATTAAAGAAATTAAAAATTGAAAACACAGGAAAAGAATAAGACGCCATATTCATCAGCTCAGGCTACCATAATAAAATACCAGACTGGGTGGCTTAAACAACAGAAATTTATTTTCTCACAGTTCTGGAGGTTACTTCTAACATTTCTGGTCATCTCTGGGAGGTCATTATTCTGCCTACCACACCTGCAAAACAAACAACAAAAACCCCACAAATCTTTCCAGGTGATGAAGGCTTCATTGGTGAATTCCAAAAATTTTAAGGAAAAACAAAATCTTGCTCTCTTAAAGAAAATAAGAAAAAAATAATATTTTCCATCTCATTTATAAGGTCAGAATAACTCTGATACCAAAACTTAACAATGAGATTTTAAAAAAGAAATTAATAGACCAGTATTTTATGAATACATATGTGAAAATCCCTAACATGATATTAGAAACTTGTATCCAGAAATATATATAAAAGATAAATACATCATAATTCTGAGGGATCTAGCCTAGGTTGGGTTAATATTTGCTTACTTATATTTGAAAATCAATTAATATAATTCATTACATAAACAAATAAAAATGATAAGATTATTTCAATATATGTAGAAAAAGTTTGATAAAATTCAACCTCTATTTATGGTAAAAATTCTCAGAAAAGTATGAATAAGAAGAAGAAAAATTTTCAATCTTATAAAGGGCACTTAGGAAAAGTCTACAGCTACCATGATACTAGACAGCAAAACATTAAATGCTTTTCCCCTAAGATTTTTTTATTTTTATTTTTTTTGCTGTACGTGGGCCTCTCATGTTGTGGCCTCTTGCGTTTCAGAGCACAGGCTCCGGACACGCAGGCTCAGCGGCCATGGCTCACGGGCCCAGCTGCTCCACGGCATGTGGGATCTTCCCGGACCAGGGCACGAACCTGTGTCCTCTGCATCGGCAGGCGGACTCTCAACCACTGCGCCACCAGGGAAGCCCTCCCCTAAGATTAAGAAAAAGGCAAGAATGTCTGCTGTCATCACTAGTGCAATAAATCAAGGGGAAAAAAAGGGAAAGGCTTAAATATTAGAAAGGAATAAGTAAAACCATCATTCTTCACAGATAACCTGATTGTGTGTACAGAAAACCCTATAGAATATATATATATATATATATAATTAGAATAATAAATAAATGTATTAAATTTATGAGATTCAAGTTTAATACATTTCTATATTTAAGCAAAAAATAATTTAAAAATGAAATTAAAAGTTCAGTAACATTTATGGTACTATAAAAGTATCAAGCAAAAAATATACAAAATACAAATACAAAAGTTGTGTAAGATTTCTGCATTGACAACAAATAAATGAAATTTGCTGAGAGAAATTAAAGAAGACCTAATTAATGCAAATGTATACCATGTTTATGGATTGGAAGATTCAACGTTAAGATGGCAATTCTTCTCAAATTGATTTATAGACTATGTAATCCCAATTAGAATCCCAGCAGGCTATTTGTTCTTCAAGAAAATGACAGGCTGATATAAATATTTATATGGAAATGTAAAGGATCTAGAATAAACAAAATCATTTCCAAAAATAAAAACATTACCTGGTGTCTAGACTACAAGTAATTAAGAAGTTGTGATGTTGGTACAAGGACAGACAAATCAATGCATCAAGACAGAGAGTCCAAAAAGAGACACACATTTTGGTGTCAACTAAGACACACACACACACACACACACACACACACACACACACACAATTAAATGACTAAAGAAGTCCTTTTAAAGAACTTTTGCTTAAATAACTGGATACCTGTATGGGAAAATGGAAATGTAACCTCTCTTAATTCATTACATAACAATTATTTTTATATGGATCTTGAGTCTAAATTGAAATACTAGAAACACAAAAATTCTAGAAGGAAACAGGATACTATTTTTGTGACTTTGAGTTAGGCAAATATTTCTTAGAGAAGGCACAAGAAATATTAACCACAAGAGAAAATATAATTGGACTTCATCAATGTTAAGCATTTTGCTCACTAAAAGACACTGCTATGAACATGAATATGAAAACCACAGAGTGGGAGAAAATAATTGTAGTACAAAAATCTGTCAAAAGACGTATCTGGAATATTAGATATTCTAAAATATATGAACTCTAAAAATCAGTAATAATAATCCCAATAAAAATTGGGCAACAACCATGAGCAGAAACTTTACAAATGAGACATAGAAATAACCAGTAAGTACACGATGTGTGCTAAGCATTATTAGTCATCCAAGAAATGTGACATAAACCACCGTGAGACAGCACTTCATATTCACTAGAATTGCTAATATAAAACCCACAGATAATACCTTATGTCTGTGAGGACATAGAATAACTGGAACTCTTATGCATTTCTGGGGAATTTAAAATTGTACAATTACTTTGAAGAATTATTTGACAGTTTCTTAGAAAGTTTAATATACACCTATCCTATGACCCATAAAATCCACTCCTAATAATCTATCCAAGAAAAAACAAAACATGTGTTTACATAAACTCTTTTACAAGAATATCCTAGCTACCTTATTCATAATATACAAAAATTGCAAACAGGCCAAATACCTATCAACAATTCAATGATTAACAAGTTGTTATATGATAACACAATGGAACACTACTCCACTATACAAAAGAACAAACTACCGATACATATAACAACATTCGTGAACCTCAATGCTGTTATATTAAGTGAAAGAAGTTGGACGCAGACCATATATATCAATACTACATGATGATCCCATGTATAAGAAGTCCATGAATAGGCAAAACTAATCTATGGTATTAAAAATCAGAGAGTACCTCTGAGTCTACAGCCATACCACAGGGAATGTGCCTGATCTCATCTGATCTCCAAAGCTAAGCAGGGTCGGGCCTGGTTAGTACTTGGATAGGAGAAAGTACTTTGGAGAAGGAGGAAACTTCCTGGGGCAGTGGAAATGTTCTCCACTGTGACTGTGTGTGTGTTTGAGGGGGCGGTGTGGGGAGAGGAAGATAGCTATAAAGAGATGTATAAAATTGTCAAACCTCATCACACTTATTATCTTGACATCTTATTCTGTATAAGTGTACCTCAGAAAACAAATGTGCACCTGAACACATCATAATGAAATTGTAGACACCAAAGACAGGAGAAAGTCTTAAAAGAAACCAGAGAAAAAAGATGGATTCTCTATATTGCTCTGATAGATTCTCAGCTGTGTATCTAAATGGCAATACAGTATCAGGAAAATAGAAATCCCCTTTAGCATGTATCAAAAAAGAAACAAAATCCTAGCACATTATATCTGTTAGAAACAGAGCAGAAAGAGCCCTCAGAAAAGGGGTTCAAATGTTTCTGTATGCTGTTATAAAAATAATGTAATCATGGGGCTTCCCTGGTGGTGCAGTGGTTGAGAGTCCGCCTGCAGATGCAGGGGACATGGGTTCGTGCCCGGGTCCGGGAAGATCCCACATGCCGTGGAGCGGCTGGGCCCGTGAGCCATGGCCGCTGAGCCTGCGCATCCGGAGCCTGTGCTCCGCAACGGGAGAGGCCACAACAGTGAGAGGCCCACGTACCGCAAAAAAAAATAATAATAATAAAATAAATGTAATCATAAGTTCAATCAGTTTTGAAAAAACATGATTAAGAGATTTTGTAAGTAATATCTCCAATAATTGAAGTAAAATGCTCATCAGAAATGTTAAAAAGAAAACTGGATTTGGATGAATATTAAATAACAGAAGTTGGAAAGTTAAATTGGGAAATTTCCCCAGAACATAGTGCAAAGAGATGGAAAATCTGAGAGGAATAAATGCAGAAATTCAACATCTATCTAATTAAATCTCCAATAGAACAGATATCATTTAAACATATAATGGCTTGAGGACTTCTTGGAATTAAAGAACTTCACAATACCTCACATGGAAAGAGTCAACAAATTATCAAGCAGAATTAATAAAAGCACATAAATAGCCATATCTGTGAGTTTTCTATTGAACCTATGATAATCAAACATTAAAAGAAAATCCTGATAGCTCACCAAGAAAAAGATCATATTATCCACAAGGAAATGAGAACTCTATGTATTCCAGGCTTCTTATCAGAAACACCACAATGCCAGAAAACACTGGTGCAATACCTTCAAAATCATTGACTAACAAAATAACTTAAAACCTGATATTTTATAACCAGTAAAAACTAAATCATTTTAGAGTGAGTGTAAAATAAAGATACTCTTGGATATAACATGATTCAGAAAGCCACAGACCTTTTCTGAATTTTCTTCAGCAAGATAAAAATTAACCAGAAGGAAGTAAAGGAATATGGGAAACCACACTGAGCTAGGAAATCAGTCAGACATTGGTGATTCTAAATTACTACCATCCATAAAAAGTATAATATGATTTATAGAATTTTTAACAAGTTCAAACTAAAACTGTAGGCAACCATAACTTGGGAAATGAAAATATGAAGGTGACTGGAGTGGCATATAAATAAAATAAAAATGCATAAAGGCTCTTGTCTTATCAGGACAAAAATGAAGATGTCTGTAACATTCAAGTATTTTACTTATAAAAAGGGAATGTATTCCTATGTTATCTGATACATTTTTGTTTTTATGATAGTAGAAAAGACAGGGAAAATATATGCCTCAATGTTTAGAGAATATAATTGTGTATTGTCATCTTGGTACTTTTATATTTTTTCCAATTTCTCCCCCAAATAATTAAATTATTTATACAAATAAATATATAAAGTATAATCCAATGCTTTTTTCTAAAGTATAAGACAAAAGTTTAGAAGAAAATAAATGAAAGGTAGAAGTGTTTCTCTTTGAGTGGTGGAATTATTTGTGCCTAATTTCCTTCTTTCCACTTTTCTTAATTTCTACATTTCAACTAGTTTAAACAAAAGAACCAATATTTAAGATACCACCTTATCACAGCTAATCTCCAGGAATCCATACTTCAGGATCAGACACAGTATATGATAATTTCTATGTCTTCATCCCTTCACTTTAGTAGAATTCTTTACAAGATTGTCAAGTTATTCTTACAATTTCCTATTTTTAGTTTCCCCAAATGCATTTCATTAGGTTTTATTTTTCAAGAGCTTTTGAAATCAGTTTGCCTGTGTCCATATTTGTCATATAAATTTCTCTTTACCCCCAAAGAGTTCACAGTGTATAGGGAATGTCAAAAATAATTAGACCCAAGGATTGGGAAAATGGAAAATAAACACACTGTATCATTTTAAATGTATTTTTATTGAATGTATTTAACATAAACATTGTATAAATTTAAGGTGTAAAATGTGTTACTTTGATACCTTTATATATTGTAATATGATTGCTGTAATGATATTTCTCACATTACATAAGTATAGGACACTATTGTTATCTATATTCATTATACTGTGCATTATACCACTATAGCTTGTTACTACACATTGCAAGTTTATACCCATGAGCAACATCAATTTTATCTTCTCACCCCCCTAGCCTCTTGTAACTACCATTTTACTTTTTGGTTTTTACCAATTGGACCTTTTTAGATTTGACATATAAATGATATCATACAATACTTGTCTTTCTCTGTCTGATGGATTTCACCAAGCATAATGTACTCAAAATCAATCCATGTTGTCACAAATGATAGGATACTCCTTTTTCATGGTTGAATAATATACCATTGTGTATATGTACCACATCACTTTTTTACCCATTCAACTGTTGATGGGTTGATGGGCATTTAGGTTGTTTCTGTTTCTTGGCCATTGTGAATAATGCTGCAATAATGGATATCCTTTTCAATAACTGGTGCTGGGAAAACTGGAGAAACACATGAAAAACAATGAAACTGGACCTCTATCTCACACCACTCCCAAAAGTTAACTTGAAATGGATCTGAGATTAATATAAGACCTGATACCATGAAACTAGAAGAAAACATTAGGGAAGAAGCTTCTTAATATTGGTATTGGCAATGGACTTTTGGACATGACACCAAAACACAAACAAAAGCAAAACTCAAAAGCTTCTGCACAGCAAAAGAAACAATTAACAAAATGAAAAGACAACCTACAGAATTAGAAATTCTTGTATACCAAGAATATATATATATATATATATATATATATATATATATATATATATATATATATATATATATATA
>RJWK010052159.1:0-15726 GCA_004363435.1 Platanista minor | reverse complement strand
TACGCGGGCCTCTCACTGTTGCGGCCTCTCCCGTTGCGGAGCACAGGCTCCGGACACGCAGGCTCAGCGGCCATGGCTCACGGGCCCAGCCGCTCCGCGGCATGTGGGATCTTCCGGGACCGGGGCACGAACCCGTGTCCCCTGCATCGGCAGGCGGACTCTCAACCACTGCGCCACCAGGAAAGCCCACAAGAGCAAATCTTGAAATAGGAGACATTAGTTGAGGAAGGTTGCAAAGAAAAGAGGCTGAGGAGAGAGGATTGGGAAATTTGAGAAACGGGGAAGGAGATATACCTATAACCAAGCACGTGCAAAAGAACAGCAGGCAGATGAACATGCAGACTCAACTTCGTCCTTGGGCCTGGAAGGCCCGAAGGAACATGCAAAGTGAGAGAGATGTGAAGTAGAGAGCCCAGACTCTACTAAAAGGATTCCAAAGATAGTTTAAGAAATACCATGCAGGTACAAAATGATCTGTACTAATAGGAAACGAGTCTAGAAAAGCAGGGAGGTCAAGAGGAATAGTGGGGCTTGAACACTAATCAAGGTGTCTGTTAGATTTAGGGGTACAGTGATTTTAAAGATCATGTGCAGCTGTTTCCGTTTTGTAGATAGGTTCATTTGTGCCATATTTTAGATTCCACATATAAGTGATATCATATGGTATTTGTCTTTCTCTTTCTGACTTACTTCACTTAGTATGATAATCTCTAGGTGCATCCATGTTGCTGCAAATGGCATTATTTCATTCTTTTCTATGGCTAAGTAGTATTCCATTGTATATGTACCGCATGTTCTTTATCCATTCATCTGTTGACTCACAGACATAGAGAACAGACTTGTGGTTGTCAAGGGGGAGGGTGGGAGGAAGAGGGATGGACTGCGAGTTTGTGGTTAGTAGATGCAAACTATGACATTTAGAATGGATAACAACAAGGTCCTACTGTAGAGCACAGGGAACTATATCCAATCTCCTGGGATAAACCATAATGGAAAAGAATATAAAAAAATAAAGTATATATGTGTATAACTGAGCCACTTTGCTGTATAACAGAAATTAGTACAACATTGCAAATCAACTATACATCAGGAAGAAAATTAAATTAGAAAAAAATGTTATTTCTATTATGAAATGACAAAAAAAAAATCACGTGCAATCCTCTTCCTTTTCAAGGAGAGACAATGGCCCCAGAAAGGTTGCATAACTCCCTCAAGTTTATGTACCTGGATAGACACAGAGGGAAACTAGATCCCTGGCTTCTTCACTTCCAGTTTGGTATGTTTTTCCACTTTGAGTTGGACTGGGTTCAACATAACAGGCAACAAAGAGAAGAACAATGCAAAAATGTAGTTTGAAGAAATATGGAGTTTGTAGCTATATTCAATTAGAATTGGAGTAGAAAGTAAAAGGAAGAAAAGAAATTGTCAGTAGTTCTTGCTTCCAGGTCTTATTTTAAGGCCAGGGCTTCCTTGTAGGTACCAACATCATGATACTTCTTCATAAGAACCTGATAAATACAATTTAAAATCAAATCTCTTCTTCGCAAAAGTCATCAACTTACCTTTCCCACCCACCCTATCCATTATGCCTCCTGCAGATACATCATCACCTTGCAGACAAGTCACCTCCTACAAGGCCTCTTGTAACCTCGTGAGCTTGCGTAAGTTCTATTATAATATCAGAGAATAAAGGCAAAGTCAACCACTAGTCATAATAAAAAGCACCTAGGACATATTTTTGAGGAACTACAGAGCAATTTTTTTTTTCTACCTGCCCAAATAGGTGTCAACAGCTTGCTTTCTGACTTTTGAAATCACACAGAGTTTCTGTTGACCAGAATTCATCAAGTTGTTTTAGAAAACACCTAATGTCTGCAAAGGGAACTATTTTTATCACTGTATGTTGTTTAACAGCCCTTGATGGTGATCAAATTTACAACACCTATAAAAGGCAGGACAACCCAAGAGGCTGAGACAAGAACTTGGATTTCTAAAGAACTAAGCATTACACTGCAAAGATTCTAGCTAGTACCTCAGAAACTAGGAGGAACAGGATGTTACTAACAGAAAAGTAAAGGCATAAAGACTAGGCTTATGGCCAAATGAGCAAGTATTTAGATTATCTTCTTAATACTAACCCCTCCTCAGAGTTTAGTAATCCAGCAAATATTTATTGAGCAGTTCTGACGTACAAGGTTCTGTTCTAGATATTAAGAGGGTAAACAAAGATAAATAGATAAGACTTAGTCCCTTATCTTCAAGAGCTCCCCAAATAGTGTGGCACAGAGAAGGGTACATAAATTATTGTAATGTACAGAGGGATGTTTTAAGTATCAAAGTGGCCACTGGCCCAAGCAACCTGCTGAAGGTGCCCAGAGGAACTGATTCAAGAAAGTTTGAGTCCGATTATTATATAAACAAAATTTTACAAATTGTAAGCAATGATTTGGATTAAATCAGATTCTCTTGACTGAAAATTAATTAAAAAGATGAACACCTCAGCCATTTATAATTTTGACAATTTTTTATCTGTAAGTTTATTAATAGGATAGCACTTTAAAAATGTGAAGGCAATTTTCTTGTGAATTGTTGGCTATTCACAAATGGTAAGAGGAAAAGCTGTTATCTTGAATGCCTCTTAAATGTTTCCAGGTAATGTGGGCTTCCCCAGGTAACTACATGGATACAGAACCCAAAGCAGGTTTTGCTCTCTGGCATTTCCTTTTCTTTGCAGCCTTCTCAGAATTCAGAAATAAACATTCAGTAACAAAGATAGAGAGTCAAATGGATCAGAAGATCTTGGCTAACTCTCGGGGAAAGTTTATCACCTATAGAAAGTCAGTTTTGGTTTGGTTGGCTTTCTTTAGTATGTACTGGGGGTAATCAATCTGTTTGGTTCAATAGGAGTCTACTTGAGTCTTTCCCGGTTTTTCATTGCAGTCTGGTGAGGCTTAGTCAAGGTTTCTTCCTCTGCATGGATTGCCATTTCTCAAATGGGGGAAGTTGAGGGTTTCTGAATAGCGGACAGTGATGGGAGTGGTAGCCCACCAAATAGGCATGGGTGTCAAGATGCTGAAGTCTTTCAGAAAACCCTCTTTGTGGTGCCGACTGGACAGTTGTTACCATCATTTTTGTTTCACAAATTGTATTTGAAAGATGAAGAAAGCGAGATACAAAGTATAAGGCACGTGCCAGGTGTCATACACAGTTGGCACACAATCAAGATGCATACCAAGATACAGGTTCTAATAACCCCTGCTTCTGAGGACTTGATTAAATTTATCTGTAAATGAATGGGAAGAAACACTTTTGATGAGCTATTAAAAGGCTATCGCATATGGGCTTCCCTGGTGGAGCAGTGGCTGAGAGTCTGCCTTCCGACGCAGCAGATGCAGGTTCGTGCCCCGGTCTGGGAAGATCCCACATGCCGCGGAGCGGCTGGGCCCGTGAGCCACGGCCACTGAGCCTGCACGTCCGGAGCCTGTGCTCCGCAACGGGAGAGGGCACAACAGTGAGAGGCCCGCGTACCACAAAAAAAAAAAAAAAAAAAAAGGCTATCGCATGTACCATTTACTAATCTTTCATGACTAAAATTAAGGTATCAAAACTGTCAGGATATCAACAGCAATATTCAGGAGCCCAGATATTTGACCTCCCTTAAGCCTTAGTTGGCTCACAGTTGAGAACTACTTTAGGGTTAATGTTTCCCCTTGAAGTATTTGTCTTGGCTAGTTGGAGAAAGCTTAATATCTACCAATATCATAGTACACACAGCATTAGAATTGGACTGCATTCTAGTCATACGTTTAAAGAGGCATTTGAAAAACACTAAGGAAACAACCAGTAATGATAAAATCAAGATGCCTAAATGCAAATTGCTTCAGAAAAATTATAGAAATACAACAGAATAGATGGAGTAAAAAGAATAGGAGAACATCAAGGAAATAGAAAAAAACAGACAACATAAAGCAAGATGAGAGAAGTAAGATTTAAAGCTATTAAACCGGTGATCATGAAGAATTTTAAATAACGAGGATGCTTACGGTTGTTAATAACAAGTAATGCTTCGTGGAAAAAGCAGGCTACAAATCTGCATGCACAAATGATTACAACTACGTATAACATGCAAGGATGTTTACAGGCAGCATACAGCCGTTAAGAATACGTATTGTAGAATCCACAGATCCACCTTTGGATCTGTAGTCCATGACTTACCATTTGAATCTGAGCCACCTATAAACCCACTGTATCTCGATTTCCTTTTTTTTTTTTTTAAAGATGATAATAATGATACCTGCTTAAGAGTCTGTTGGTAAAGATGAAACTAAAATGACTTGCAAGCTTTAGAAAAGTGCCAGGCACATAGGATGTGCTCAGTCCGTGGTAATGATGATGATACTATTAACTCCTTAATAAATCGTATCCTAGTGCCTTTGTCTCATCTCCCAGGGGATTCCTTTGCCTAGCAATGTGGCGAGGGAGCTTGGATGCGAAGTCAGGAGGCCTGAATTCTGGCCCTGAATCTGCCAATAATTAGCTCTGCGATCTTGAGTAATCCACGCCCTGTGCAAAGAGGAGCTGGTCTCAATGTTCTCGCAGGTTCTTTAAAAGTTAACTCTGCTATGGCGGAAAGATGCATGAGGAAAGCGACATGAAATACGGAAAGAGACATGAAATAAGGAGACTCATGATGCTGAACTTGGCCTCTAACACATTCTCTCTGGGTTAAGGTTTGCCTTGCCTGCCAGGTTACTCTGTAGAAACAAGATTATGCCATGGAAGTGAAACCCACATCATCACCGTTTCTACCCAAGGAGCCACTGGTGATGGAGGAGAGAAAGGCACTGGCACTCCTCTGCCAAGCCTCTGATCAGAAGAGAGAACCAGGCCCTGCCACCTGCCAGTGCAGTCACAGCATTCAGGTAAATTACATGGATTCCCTCTTTTATCAGACAATCATGCTTTGCCTCTGTTATTTCTTCATCAGTAACACCACTGGCAAGATCCAAAGTTCAGATGCTTTACTCATTAAACAATTTTTTTTAATTACTTAAAGAAACCTCGTTGTTTCATTGCATAAACTCGGCCTGATATAGCTTTTAGCCTTTCTCTTCATTCTAGGGAACAATATCCTATGTTCTAGAGGCACATTCACCACCACCGGAAGTGGGAAGAGAGTTAGCCAATTATAGCCACCTCCACGAAGAGACATGGCACCTCCCCTGGGGCAAGTCATCAACTGGTGAGAGACTGGTGAGAGACTCCCTCCAGGGAAGTACACAGTAGCTGGAAGATGGTAGACAAGAACTGGGCTAAGGAGTGGTTGTATTTGTTTGTTTGTTGATAAGTTTGGCTAAATGGGACAGTCATGGAATAAAACAAATTTTAAGGCAATGAGTCTCAAGAAATGAAAGAAGACTGCAAACCCTGAGTTAGATGCTATGGGCAAAGCACCAAGAATGAGAAACAAATGAGGGTTCAGAACTCCCGAACCTCTTCTACCCAACAAACAAACGACAGTTCTTAAATTCCCCTGGCAGCAGATTGATGATCACATCTGAAACAACAAGAAGAATTTGTGAGCTGTTTCCAAAGCAGACGGAGAGAGGTTGTGCTTCAGAATAAGTCTAAAATTTCACCCAGCTTGACAAGAGCTTGCTAACCAACTGAAGGATGAACTTCTGCTCAGCAGGCCGGGCAAAAAACAGGCTATGAGAGAAACGGTAAGCGATCATCTGAAACAATAAAGGCGGACAGACACTGAGTTGTTAGTCAACACCTCTAAGAGATATGAGGTCACAGACATAGCCACAGTTTCCAATATGAAGTTCAAAGTCCTGAAAGATCACCCCCCACCAAAAAAAGGAAAAATTACCAGTGCTAATTTTAAAGGGCTTTTACAATTCTAACAACACGCAGGTTGCTCCAGTGAAAAATTCTAGATTTCAATGACCTGCAGAGTGAGACCGCTTGGGATATTTATTCTGAGTTTCTGGTATCCAACCAATGTAAGAATCCATTTAGTTTTTCTAATTTTATTTTCCTCTAGACTTCAGGCCTTATTAAATCTTGGATATCCCCCACGTAATATGTTATACAAGCTTATGGGTGAGTGTTTTTTGTACATGACAAAGAAAATTTATTTATAAGGGATCGGAAGGCTGGACATAAACGACCCAGGAAAGATAGCACAGAGAATTCTAAAATGGAAGAATGTGATGGGTAGGACTTGAGAAACTAGAACAGTGTGATTAGAAGGGAACAAGAGAAATGCAAAAGAAACTTTGAGCTCTCTCCCCGGTCACATAAGGTAGACTTGTTCGAGGTATGATGTTGGACAGACACACTGGAGGTATGATGTTGGACAGACAAACTGACACACTCTGAGGTCTGGAAGTGAGGGACAGCTTTGCAATCGGGCAGGTGGGGGAGGTTCACAGAGAGGAGATATGATTGATTAGATGATGGGAGATGATTGACTAGAGAATGGTGGGGCTCACAGGTGTCTAAGAGGTCAAGTCTCCAGCCTCATTTAAAGGGTGAGGAAACTGAGGCCTAAATATATTGATCAAAGCTACATAGCAAGTACAGTTATTACGGTTGCTATTGGCAACAGGGAGGTCCCAAATTTCCCAGTTTAATGCTCTTGTCCATACTGAACACACCAGGCATCAGCATCTGCACCTCATTCTCATCCTCATATTATCTGAACTGTCCACAGCAGGTAATAGAGTTGCTGAACTTCACCAAGATCTTGAAGCTTTCTCCATCCTTCCCTTGCAACGTGTCCCTCTACCTGTTGGTTCTCCTTCTAACTTGACCACTTCTTCCCCATTGCCTCCTCCTAAACCTGCCCCTTCAAATGTCCATCTGTTCCAGGCCGCCATCCTTGATCCTCTCTTCTCTCTTGATACATAGACCACATATAACCTAATAAATTAAAAAAACAAAAATAAACTGTGTCTCTTGCTCACAGTGCACAGATACATTTCATGTTCCAAATCTAGGCAACAGGAGTGGGGGTAGTAGTGGGTATCTAGGTTGTTATGCTGTCTGGTCTACAGTTTTTTGTGCTTCCTACCCATATCTCCCTTGGGGTAACTCCTCGTTCCATTTATAGATTCATACACCTGTAGACAAGTGCCGTTCTGTCTACAGAATATATAAAATATATTTTTTCAATATATAAAATATTTATCTCTTTATTTTCTTTATAGTTGGTATTTTGATGCCTTAAAGAAAACTCTCCAGCTGGGGGGAAACTGCTCCTCCCAGAGCTAGTTAATTCTTAGAGATAACAAAGGACCCAGCTGGGAGCAAGCCTTTGATAGGCAGACTAAGCCATCCAGAGCCACACCTATTCTATCTGGCCCAGGAGCCCTAGAAGGCAACATTCCTCTGCCTTAATCATCTCAGGACCAGGTGCTAGAGATCATTCCTATAGCCTAAAGCCACTCAAATTATTCAAACTAGCCAATCCCAAACTTTTCACCCTGCCCTGCCTCGACATTCTCTAGAAACCTCACTACAGGCTCTGACCTAAATCTTTCCCTCGATATTGTCTTCTGCCTTCTGACCATCTTGGTTTCTTTCCAAGGTGGCCCTGTGTGGTAGGCTGTGCCTCCTGTCTCTAGGACCTCTGAGTCTAATAAACTTTGTTTTCCTCAGCCATCTGTCTGTCTCTTCTTGTGGCCATCTCACAAAAGACAACAAAATACATTCAATCTGTTTTGTGCTTTCTTCAGTCATGTACCAAACCAATAACCCTCATTAGAATAGTTCCCACACTTCGATTTTGTCAGAATCACTTAAGTCCCCGTTAAAGTGTAGATTCTGCATCTCCAGGCTTTCCACCTCCAGAGATTTTGATGATTCAATAGATCAGGGAGGTGCTGAAGCCTGTGTTTTAATACGTACTTCCAGGAGATTCAGATTTGGAAGGATTCACAGATTTGAATAAAATGTATATTTTAAGACGTAATGCACAGTGTGAGTGTGTCACAGGTAATGGCTCTGCCTTGTGTTTCTTTGTCCCTCCTGGTAAGGGTGCCAGGCACAATGCAGAACACACTAAGTGATGTTCTCTCAAGGAAAAAATGCTCACCCAAAGATCCGATGTATGCAGTGACATATTTCCCATCGGGAATGTAAGATCCTGTGTAGAAATAAGTGGAATTGTGTTTCAGAGGACATACCAAGGTTCCAGAGGACTTGGTTGTTGTCTTAGATAACCTGGTGTTTCAGGGTCTCGGCGGTCGGTCCTATCATCTACCACTTAGTGTCAGTGGCCTGGAGGTAGGGCTGGGAAATATGTGCAGATGCCCAGAAGTGGTGCCTGAACAACCCTCATCTGCTTACCGTTTGCAAGGGGATTTGGGATCTAGCATCATGCCTAATGCACTCAAGTGGATTCCTCAATGCCTGGTGAGTTTAGAAAGCAACATCACACTTATAGCATGTCCTTTGGTATATGATACCACAACCACCTAACTTCTGGTTTTGGACTCTTAGGAACTGTTTATTCAGTTAGGCACAAAGCTAACCACTGGGTCCATACTTTGCCTTTGCAGTGATTTTACAAAAGCATTATAACCCATGTTCTGCTTATCTGCTGTTTTAAAGTTATGCTCAATTCATTTGTTCAGTCTGTAGTAAACAAGTTATTTCTGTACTGGCAAAAGGTCAATTTAATTGCATCAATAACTTTGAAAAAGACAGTTCAATCAATACAACTATATTATATATGTGCACTAAAATTTACCTTGCGACTTCCAGTAGCAAATTGCAAACAATAGCAGTTAAAGGGGTCTCTTTAGGCTTTGGTGCTTTCATAAGGTTTAGAGAAAGAGTAGGAACTCATATGCTAAATGACAAGCAGGATTGGGATGGAGAAAGGAAAGAACATATGAGTAGAGGCATAGGAGCTAGAAGTGAAATGACATGTTTGTGGGACTCCGAGGAAAGAACCTAACAGAACAGCAGGCGTGTATGCAGGTGTGATCTAGATATTCACCCAGGATTAAAACCCTTCCAATTAAAGAATGTGATAATGCGAGTGATACAAGTTAGGAAAAGTGCTGAAGAACACCTTCAGATAAAGTGAGCTTTCCAAATATACATGATATTAAAACAAATGGTCAGTAACGGGCCCTAGATTAAGATTTCAGATAGAGTCCCACATTTGGCAATGGTCAAAATAAGGGGTGGGGTTTGCAAATGACAAAGCATTTGCAAAGAGCAGAGCTTGTCCTGAACACCACAGCCTTTGCACGTTATTCCCACCAATTTCAAGCAATAACAGCACACAGTTTCAGCTCAGCTGCCTTGGCTTTTGAAACCAAGTGCTGCCCTGAGACAACTAATTCAAAACGGGGAACTCAAGTGTGAACACTCAGCAATGTGGAAAATCCTTCTGTGCACTTTATAATTTTCTGTTTGTTTTCATCTCTGCCGAGTATCAAATGCACATAAGCTAGTTTTAGGGGTAGGTTGAGTCTTCCACCTGGCTCCCATTATAGGTATGCTAGGTTCTCTGTGAAGATTTCCTCGTTCCTCTGTTGAGATGTATGATGTGGTGAGGAAATGACAAGAGCTCACAAGATTTCTCTGTGAGCACCGTGTTGAGGGTGATTACTTCTTCAATTTCTGGTATAATTAAGGCCCAGAGCTAAGAACCCAATGACCCCCAGCCGTTCTTGGATTCAACCCCCTTTCCATCCCACTAACATCCCACCCTGTCTAGCCCTGAAGCTCTGGGACAACAGTATCAAGGAGGGTTCATTGTGGTGACCACTGACCAAAGAGGCAGAATCAGTAGATATAGAACTCTGACTTCCCCCTCTCTGTCATTATTTCCCCAAATATTAATAGCAAATACCTAAACTTGTTGTTACGGGTACTGGAAAGAACATGAGCCTTGAAGTTAGACCTGGGTCAAAATCGTAACCTAGATTTGGGACCTTGGCAATGTTTTTTATTTTGTTTGCAGAGTAAAAATAATCACACATATGGCATATGATTGAAAACCAGATTAAATGAGGTAAGTTACGGAATAACTTTTATTTAGTAGAGTGCCTGACGATTAATATTCATTCCCTTTGCATATGCCCTCCTCTGTGGATATTTATTTAAAATGACTTTGTGTACCTGCGGTCGGAACTTCATGTTAGAACTTTAAAAAGACATAATTTTACTGATAATGTCACTTAATAGTTAACAAGATATGCCTATTAAATAACATGCAAATATCTTAATTCTTAGAGTTGCATACGGAATTCTGCAAAAAGTTTTGTCCAGTGTTTTTGCTCATATCTTGGACAAACCTTGTTTAAAGAAATGTGTGAGTGACAGGAGATTGGGGAATAACTAAGGAGGCTCCTATAAGATATAGGCAGACCTTGGAGATACTGCAAGTTCAGCTCCAGACCACAGCAATAAAGCAAATAGCACAGTAAAGTGAGTCACAAATTTTTTGGTTTCCTAGTGCCTATAAAAGTTATATTTACACTATACGGTAGTCTATTAAAAGTGTGTAATGTCATTATATCTAAAAAAATAATGTATTACCTTAATTAAAAATACTTTATTCCTAAAAAATATTAACCATCATCTGAGCCTTTAGAGGTTCATAATCTTCTTGCTGGTGGAGGGTCCTGGCCTCTCCAGGAACTTATGGTCACTTGTATTCAGAGACGATGTAGAAGGGATTTCTGCCCTGGGCATTTGAGCTAAAGGGCCATACTTGGAAACATGTTTCTCTTAGTGAGGAACAGTCTAAAGGACTTTTTTTCTCTCTGAGCATCATGTTCTAGTCAATGTGCAAGCAACATTTACTGAAATCCATAAAATGAAAGACAAAATATATTTACTTTCCTTTCTTCTTGCAGAATAACGGTCAGGGATTTTAATCCATCTTGATTTATTACCCCATGATTTTGACTAAAACTACAAGGTAAAAGTTCTTTAGTTCTCTGGAATCTCACAAAACAGATAGTTCCTGTTGATGTTAGGTCACAAATATCTCGCAGCTTAGTGCCTTCCTTCTTTGTCCAGCCCAAGCCTTGACTCTTTGATGTGGGGCCGGAGACCAGAAGCCATGCTTGATGCAGATGGGCATATGGGCTGGTCAGGCATCTCACAGTAGGGATTACAACAATAATCCACCAGGATGTGGAGAAACTGGGACTCTCAGCTGGTGGGAATATAAATATACATACATGGTAAAGTCTCTTTGGAAAAGAGTTTGGTAGTTTCTTAAAAAGATGAGAAACTTTCAGATGACCCAGCTATTCTATTCCCAGGTATTTTCCCAGGAGAAATGAAAGCATTCAAAAGCTTGTACACGAATGTCCATAGCAGCTTTATTAGTAACAGCCCCAAACTGAAAACAACTCGGATGTCCACAGACAGGGGAGTGGATAAATGGTCTGTATTATAGCCACACAGTGCAACTATACTCATCAATAAAGCAGAGCACACTGTTAATACATGATGCAATATGGAAAAATCTAAAATATTTACACTGAGGGAAAGAAGCCAAACAAAAAGAGCACGTATTGTTTGATGCCATTTATAGAAAAGTCTAGAAAATATAGACCAATTTACAGTGATAGAAAACAGACCAGTGGTTGACTGGAGATGGGAATGGGGAGGGGTAGGAAGGAAGGCGTGCAAAGGGCACAGGAAACGGTAAGGGGTAATGGATATACTCGTTATCTCGACTGTAGTGATGGCTTCATGAGTGAATACCTATAAAAACTTACCAAGTTGTACACCTTAAATAAGTGCAGTTTATTGAATGTCAGTTATGCCTCAATACAACTGGTTTTGTAAAAGATCAGGGAAGGAGCTTAGAAGAAGAAAGAAGAGACACAGTAATACCCCCATTGTTTCTGTGGGATGGATGACTCCCATAAAGCTTTTTTCTAGTCACTGCTGAGATAAAAGTCCAAACCAAACCACCTTCTCGTGTCAGAAGGACATTCACAAAATAACAATTCCAGTGAAACACACTGCTCTTTCCTCTAAACAACCCGGCTCATACTCGTGGGTTCTCTCTTGTTTATAAGCCTAGCTCTGCTCTGCTTTGGGACCTATACTGGAGCTATTTCTCCTTTGTATCTTCAGAAACTGTTCCCTGCTCTCTGCTGCTTGCTCTGCCTCTCTCTTCCTGTGATCCACGTGGAAGCCCAGTGGCCAGGCTTTAGTGCCAGTGCAGTGATTCTGCTCCATCTAGTGGGGTCCCTGCAGAACAAAGAAGACACACCCGAGCAAAGTCATCATCAAGAGAATGGGACAGACGCAGGCTGGCGAAGGACCAGCTGGATCCAGGCTGCTGCTCAGCTTCGATATCCAGATCAGGGAGCAGACTCTGAATGGGAAATGCTGTTGCTTAACTCGACTCTGGGATAGGGAGGGCCAGACAGATGTAAATGTTCCCTGTGCAGCATTACATGGCAAGACCAGGGGAGGCTGGCACCTTTGATTTGGCTCTTATGGCACCAGAAGAAAAGCCAGCAATGCTGGGCTATTTTTAATGTTCATAGAGCCTAGCAAAAGATTTATGACTACAAATACATAGTGTGGGAGAGAGAAATTGGAGCAAGGCTCTCCCAGCTCCAACAGAGCAGTCAGCCTGCCAGGCTGGTCAATAAAGTATTTAAGCCCTGAGTGCTGTGTGGGTTGTCACAGATTAAAATTTGTAAATCTTTTATGGTGTAACAAGGTCCTTAATTATAACTCTGTGCTTTGGATCATTTGCAGGTTGTGCAAACAGCAAGAGTTATGCTACAGAGAACATCCTTGGCTACAATAGCCTTTAAATACAACGTCCATGAGAGAAAATACTCAGTTCTCAAGTTCAGAATTTTGTCCACGAATAAAGAAGTCTGATGGATTTCTACAACAAAAACCGCCTCCTGTCTCAACTGTACTTGATATTATTTTTCTCTCTTATGTGACATTCATAGAATCTAATGAGCTAGCTGAAGTTTCAAGGTGATTTAGCTTTCAACCCTTTTTTCCTTTGTCACTCAATATTGCTAAAATATTCTCATTCTTTCTGAAATTTAAGATGCATGATAATTTCACTCACTGTGGATTTCAGCTGCTGATTAATGCCTGTGGCTGGTGGTTACTAGATCAACAACCTCTCTTAGAACAAAAGAGTCTTGAGTAATAGAATTGATTAGCAAAATATTTTAACTATCATCAACAGATAATGCTAAAGTAGTTACGATTCTTGAAGAACAACTGGCATTAATCTAGAGCAACGTTAACATTATCTTTAGGCTCCATTCTTGGCACACTGCCATATCATCAGGTTAAACTCAGAGCATCACTAACCCAGCATAACAGGCTGATATAAATGAATCTTAACTTATATATGTGTGTGTGTGTGTGTGTGTGTGTGTGTGTGTGTGAAACCCTTAATGATCACACGTTCCCATGTGAACTCATTTGGCATCTATATCTATAAATTACATTATGGGGCTACATACCAGTATTAATGATGAGGGAGCAGGAAAAATAAAATCATGGGTTTAATATGGGAAAGAAAAAAATTTTTCATGAGATTTTATGTTGTGTCCCCAAATAAGAGTAAGGATCTGGACTTGGAAGAAGTTAGAATATATATTATTGGGGGTGTGAGCCAGAGAGATTGTATAGGACCGAAGTCAAGAGATAAGTTGAGCAAGCGATGGGGGAAACAGCTGGCTTAGGGTTTACACATCTATCCGTGGGGATGGCTCGAGGCAGGAATGGTGAGCTCTGTGAGTGGAAATTCTTAAAAACAGAGTGGTGCTGGGAAGCTGCCAAGCGCTGACAGCATACAAGCTCTCAGGTCTGGTTTGGGTTCAAGGCGTTGTGTATATTCTCTAAGATGTCTTAAAGCCAAGGCCATCCGATGAGTTATATTGTCCATCATTATCTCATGCGTGTCTTAGATTCCTCTTTTAAATTGGATAGGGCCTTTGTTCATCCTTCTCATATCCTTCATTGGGATGGACCAGAAGTCAGTTCACTGAGGGTGTTCAATAAATATTTATTATTAGGTTCCTTCAATACCTTCTGAAAGGTGTGTTCATAATTGCTATAATTTCAGGAATATATTTATACATATGCATCTCCCCCCAAAATATCTTTGCACAATAAATAAATGATTTTCTGACAATCACCCAGTTTTTGCATAACTCTGCCGGGTGGTCACCCAAGTTTCAACCCCCAGCTGAAAGCTATTTTCAGCACACAGATGATTTTCCCGGCATGAGAGCACTCTTTTCAGGTTACATCAAAAGGAGGATCTCGTAGAAGAACTGTATTCAGTACAGACACTTGAAAGAGAGCATGATAATTGCAATCTCCAAATACATACATGGATTGAAGACATAGAAGGGGTTTCTATATTTCATTATGTTCATGGTCAAGATTGTCTAATTCTGAAATGTATGAATTTTTAAGTACAAAGTTATATTGTTATCGTGCTAAAAATCTTCCTCTGATGTAAAATATCTTAAGCCCCCTCTTAGACATTTTTATAAACATTAGCTGCTTTTGTGAATAAAGACTTTAAGGCTCCCAGGAACACAGCACCCATAAATCAGCATGTTGTCCCCCCTTCTGCCACTAGGTGGCCAGTACTGAGTGCTGCGATTCTTCACTGAGGGGTGAATTCCACTGAGTAGGTCTTGGGAGATTTTTGATGTTTCTACTGGTTTCTTGTCTGTGGCCTCAGAGGCTAGCTTTACTTATCCTGATAACTGTGTTCCTTCCCCCATTCCATCTCCCTATTTCTCTTCCAGGGTGAAGCGCTTCTTAACTCAGATACCAGTCCCTGGACATGGTATATTACTTATTAAGAGGTTCATTTTCTTAAAATTAAACCAAGTGACTTGTCAGGCAGTTCTTATTTCTCAAGAGCCTGGGAGGCTCAGCATTTTCCCTGAGTGACTATCATTATGCAGAGGCCCCTCTCCTCACACTGTCTACAAAGTCTCTTCCACATCTGCCTGCAAAACATCCTCCATGCTTTCCCTCCTCAATCCTTTTCCCAGCTTCATAACGAAAAGGCACAGCAGCCTGTAACAAATGCTTATCAAGACTCAAGGGCTCCTAATTAATTCCTTGTATTGCTATTTCTTATATCACTTAAGTCCTGCATATGCTGCAACTCCATGTCAAGGCCAGCTCTTTGCAACTTCAGAGTGGGAGACTTTAGTGCAGGAAGTGTTTACAGGGCTTTGACTGCTCAAAGCTCTGTTAGCTCCCTCCTTGCCTGGCATGTGGTCATTATCCCTTGCTCTGGGGCCTCAAATGGTCTTGAGTAGAGCAACTCCCTGAGGTCACACAGTCAAGAATGAAATTTTGTTTCCAGATGCTCCTTTGGGGAATGCACTATTAGAATGGTAGCACCTTTCTCTGGATGAGGATATGCTCATTAAATGCAGTATATCCTTGAAAGGCACAGGCACCTAGATGTAGGTTGAAGAGACCAGGCGAGTAGCCAGAGAGATGCAAGAAAAAGAAGTGTCAACTTAAAGAGAAGACACTGGACCCAGAACAGTTGTCAGCAATGGATACCCAGGACAGGCTCCTAGGGAGAAGGACAAGACAGACCTACATGAAGAGCAGGTCAAGGTCCAGCTGAACCTACCACCGTTTTGTCCAGGATATAGAGTCTTCACAACACTACCCCTTCTTTTTTTTTTTTTTTTTTTTTTTTTTTTT
>RJWK010052158.1:0-15726 GCA_004363435.1 Platanista minor | reverse complement strand
GCCGCATAGCACAGGGAGATCAGCTCAGTGCTTTGTGATCACCTGGATGGGTGGGATGGGGAGGGTGGGAAGGAGGGAGATGCAAGAGGGAGGAGATATGGGAACATATGTATATGTATAATTGATTCACTTTGTTATAAAGCAGAAACTAACACCATTGTAAAGCAATTATACTCCAATAAAGATGTTAAAAAAAAAATGGAACTGATTAGTTACCTGATGTGTGACTGCATTAATAAAAGTTTTAGACCCCAGGCAAAGATTTGGGATAAGAAGCAAAGAAATTTAGCAAATAAAATTACACAAGTTTTTTTAAAATGAGGCAATCACTAACTTCAGGGAAAACAAAAAGGTTTACAACAAAATTAATGTAACCAAAGTAAATGGCTCTGAACATTTGCAAAGTCAAAATAATGTAAAAACTGAATATTACCTTAATCTACTCACCCTTCCGTCCCAAACAAGCAACCTTCATTTAATTTTTACCAGGAGAGGGCCTATTCTTCTATTAAGTTAAAGGGAAAAGATAAATTCTAGAAAACCAGCCATTTGACATGCAACTTTTTCTCAAGGGTAGCACAGTTTTCCTCTGAATGAGACCCTGGATTTTAAGGGTTGGACTGAGATACTGTAAATATATTCTCTTGGATATCAGAGCTCTTGGAGTTGAGGTTCAGATTTCAGTTGTGGCTTGATTTGTTTTTAGTTGTACGTTTCTTGCCTTATTTCAAATGCACATTTAGACCAGCTTTACTTACCTTCCTCAATAGTCATGTGCATTGTCCATTGCCCTTTCATTCATTAAGATATAGGTTTGGCTGCTTTTCAGAAACAAAAACAACTGTCCCAGGTAGGCGGTACAGGGTTAACGCAGTGCCTTCATGGTGTAGGGACCCAGGGTCCTCTCTAGAAGCTCTGCCATCGCTAGAGGTGGTACTGAGTTGCAGTTAAGTGTGTAGACTCTGAAACCAGGCTACCTGGGAAAAAGTCCCAAATCTGCCATTTACTGGTTGTGTCATTTCTCTGTCCCTCAGTTTGCTGCTCTATAACATGGGAATACTGGTTGTGTCTACTCCATCAGGTTGTTGTGAGATAATAGATATAAAGTACTTAGAACAGTGCCTGACATATTAAGTGCTTTATAAGTGGCAATGATCATCGCCGATCCTGAGCTTTTCCCTCTTCCATTGGTAAAGATGCCTGCTTAACCTAAACACTCTGTAGCCAGCATGGAGGGCTGTCCTTACACTCACAGCCAGGAATGTGCCCTCATCCCACTGACCAACTGAATCTTGTGGCCTCAACCAGCTGCAAGGACACAGGAAGATGTGGTCTTCATTCTGGGCACTCAAGAGCCCCCTAAAAATGTCACCACCAGCAAAGGTGACAATGCATACTGGAGGACAGCTAGCAGTCTTTGCCACCATTCCTAAGTTAGATGTGTGACGTGACGTTCTACGTTTATACTGTAAGTTCAAAGATAAAAATATCAAACCATTGATCTGCCTATGCATTTATAATGTTTTACATTTTGTATGTTTTGCCTTGATTTTTCCTCAGTTCAGAGATTAGTTCTCTTCAACCATATTCAAAACAAGATACGTGACAACTCCTGCCATGAAACATGTAGGAGACATCACTTACATGTTTCTTTAAGTTTATCACACTGAGTACATTTTTTTATTTTTAAAAGATAGACATTAGACTCCAGGAGACAAGCAATCCTAGTTTTATCAGTGCAACTATGCGATATTACAACTACCAAAGCAGAAATCTCAAATAGAAACCTTGTACTTTCATTCGCCATAACAAACTCTTTTGCCTTGTGGAATTGAAAGTCATAAGAATGGTTTTCTTTAGAGCAGTATAGAAACCTTCTTTTTTTGCAAACAGCTAAATAAAGGCTGGCAAAAACAATAAGTTCATTTTTTACTGCAGATCTTCAAATTATAGGAAACTTGTCTCTTGGCCAGTATGGGCTGGCTTGGAGCCAAAATAGATGTCTCCAATCTCATCCTCACCCTTATACTTATTGTGGGCAAGATAAAAACCCTTAATTTAAAAAACTCAAGCCAAGCATTGGGTAAGAGGCAGTGTGGCTCCCTAAACTATTCTGGTCATGGGAAAAAAATCATATTACTTTACACCAGTTCATTTTTTTCGGTCTCTAGAAATCAAATGCTGAGAACATGAAACTTTAAAAAAAAAGAAGTCTCAAATAGTTTGATAGTCTATCATAAATCAAGTTTTAATAACTAGAGGTACACACGAGAACCATCAATAAATGTGAAAAGACTCACTGGTTAAATATTTCTGAGCACTTGGTTTCCTTAGGTGGGTTGGCCTAAGAAAATCACAGGCATCTTTCCACTTCAAAGCACTAAAGACATCTCTTCTGTTTTTAGCCATGTTACCCTCCCCCCTTTTTTTAATTAACAAGATTTGAGATCATTTGGCAAATTGTAACCACAAAAGTGAATACTGTGATTGGATGATGTTTTGTCACTTGAAAAATAAATCTCAGCACTTCTCTCCCCGTGTACTTCATAAACGTCGCTTCCTCCCCATATTTGTCTTGCTTTCAAAACCTATTATGCCATTGTCATTTCATTGAAATCAAAAGCTATCTCTTAATTACACAGGTATGGCTTATAAATCTAGTTACCCCTCTACCTATATGTTCCTTTTTTCTCATGATTACAGCTGCGGGCCTAGTTTTGTACACAGAAGACCAAAGTGGATTTTACTGGGTGAAAATTAAGACTTGCAAAGTTGTACAGCCTGGAAGACAAAACAAAGCAGTATACACGTATCTAGTTTACAATAATAATGTGATCTTGGGCTGATGGCATAATGCAGAACTTGTGAAGCCAATGGCTTTGCAGAAGGCAATGAAAGCTGCATTTCCTCCTGATAAACTTAGCAGGTATAGTTTAAGTCATATTTCTAGTAGGAATTAGAAAACGTTGCAGTTGCTGATGTTACGGGGAGCGTTACTCTTGCAGCCTAACTTGCAATAAGTGGCCTTTCATAAGACTCGAGTCTGCCACATAGCCTGGTAATTAATCACAAGGAGGCACCACCTCTTAAGCATTAAACACCCTTCTAAATGGTAAAAAAAAAAAAAAAAAAAATGGCTGTATTGCTAAGCACTGAGATTTGATCCATTTAGTATTAAATTTCAGCCTTCGTTAAAGTGGTTTTAATTTTATTTGTGTGATGTTAGTCCATTTCTGGAGAAATAAACACCAAGTTTTTTTTTTTTTAAGCTGAGGGTACACGATATGCTACTTATTCAAATTGCAAGCTGCATGGCATTTTGCATATGAAATGAAGATTCCCATTTTTAAAGAAAAGAAAAAAAGATCACGATGGTCAGTTGTATTTGAATACACGGTGAAAACAAACGTGTACTGAGGACAGCATTGCAGCAGGTGCTGGGCTGGGATGAGTGGACGAGCAGGGATGCTCTAGGCATGGGCACTCGACCCAGGTTGCCCACAGTCCAGGTAGGAGGCAGGTGAGGACTCAGGTAACTGTGACCTGATGAGGTTGAGGGCTGTGGAACTGAGGGGAGGGAGCTTGGGTAGATTCGGACCCCCTGGGAAGCCTGAAGACTGGGCCCCTTCTGATAGTGGGTAACTTCCCAGCCACCCACTGAGAGTCTGGCTCAGTGTCTAGAGCCCTCCCCTGCTACCTGGTGGATCTGGTCAGGGGCAGGGGCATTGCTTCTGGGTAGTGGCTCCAGAAGGGCCCTTTTCCCAAGGTGGAGTGTGAGCCAATCCAGAGTGAGCCAGCTCTGCGGCCCTCAGGCCTGGGTCCCCAGCATGTGTCTGCAGAACATTCCAGGAACTGGCAAACGGAGAGGAGGAGCTGGGCCCTGGGGTCCCCGGTTCTGAATCCCTCCCCGCTGGACTTGCACTTCCATCGCCTCCCGCCAGGGGCCCCAGGAGCTTCAGGTAAGATCTCTGCCCAGCAAGGGCCCAACGGGGCTGCCGAAGCCCGGGAGCCTGCCCTCCTCATCCAGAGATGTCAATGGACCCTACTTGGTGCCAGGCTCAGGGCAGACAGCAGGGACACTGAGATGAGATGGCCAGTCTAATGGGGAACCATGAAACAGTGACCTCTGGGTGGGTTCTAAATGGCCCCCAGCCCTGCTTCACCCTGCCCTGCCCTTCCTCCCTGGGTGACCATAAATGTTAAAGCGCTATCTATTGACGATTCTAATCATACAAAGTCAGGACAGATGGGCTCCACTCCTCAGCTCACAGCCATAAAGTTTACAAACTCTCTGTGGCCGGGGGATAAATTACCATTGCTGATACCTCGCTCATTTACACAGAGCATTTTTCTTCAAGATGACTATTTTTCCTTTCAGTCATCTGGCCAAAGAATTTTTCTGTTAAACCAAGTTGATTTTCTAGAACATGCAGAATATTTTGGGATCTGAAGAGCAGGTAAGAAACCATTGTTAATGATTAGGCAGAAAGGATATTTTCAAGCGCTAAAGGGAATCCCAGTTTCTTCTTTGTAATCCCATGGGGCGACTGAGTAACTGTGTACTGCCATTAGGTTACACTGGATGAGAAACCGGCCCCCAATGGTTTATTTAAAAGTGTATTGTTGGGCTTCCCTGGTGGCGCAGTGGTTGAGAGTCCGCCTGCCGATGCAGGGGACGTGGGTTCGTGCCCCGTTCCGGGAAGATCCCATGTGCCGCGGAGCGGCTGGGCCCGTGAGCCATGGCCGCTGAGCCTGCGCGTCCGGAGCCTGTGCTCCGCAACGGGAGAGGCCACGACAGTGAGAGGCCGGCGTACCGCAAAAAAAAAAAAAAAAAAAAAAAAAGTGTATTGTTGAAGATAATCGTTTCAGATTAAGTTTTTAGGCTCCATGGTCACCGCTGTTGTTCTGTGGACTAATTATGTCTACCTTAGTTAGATTCACTAATGTGGACCAATCAAGTTCATCATTTGGGATGATATTTCTCGTGGCTGTTTTCCTAGATTTTCCCCCCACAATGGTACCAGTGGGTATTGTGTAACAGTATAGAAAAGGAATGATTAATTCAAAGTTCAGGTGTAAGACAGGGTCAGAAAAGAAATGTTCCTGGATAGAGTGAGCATTTCAAGATGAATTTGTGGCTTGAAACATCATTTTATGATGCGTTTTCTATTTTGTTATCAGGGGAAGTCTGAAGGCTGACACACAAGTGATCACAGTGTTTTGGTGCCATGTTCCATGATGGGCTTTTCATAAAAATTAGCTGACATTGTCACAAGCACACAAGGAAATTTATAGCTTTCATACTGGACTGCCATTCCCAGAGCAATTTCCAATCACTTGGGCTTTTTATTAAGTTTATTGTTCTTTTATTGTACAGTGGAGTGTAAGCAGTGAGATTACAAATAAATGTAAGTTCCACTGTATAGGAAGGCAAGCTTGTAGAACTAGGAGAGAAGCGAGTGAAGGAAGGCAAACATTAATTTGGATCACCGGTGATATGAAACACCACAAACGGCCGTTTCTTGTCACCTGCTTGTAGACAGAAGTTGGAAAATTGACATTCCATTCACATTAAAGTTTTCCCAGAAAACCCTCCAAGAAGAAGTCTTTGTGCTGAGACTTGGTTTTGCACTCTACTCTGCAATGTGAAGAAAGTGCATCATTTTTGTCCCTCTTCCAAGTTCCTTTTCAGTTTGCTGTTGTCGTCTTCTTGCTTCCTCACCTGCCAAGTGTGTCATGCTGGCACCTTGGAAAACTTGAGTGACCAGCATGCCTGTGAGTCCCACTTCTAGAATCAATGCGACCAGTGAGAGAAAAGCCAACTTTCTTCTGATGCTTGAATTTAGTACCATAAGCACTGGGCCACTTAATTTTCCATTCCAGCTTTATTTTTCCCCAAAGAGATGGTCCTCTTAATCACTAAAGTTTTAATGTTTCTTTTTTTTTTTTTTCTGGAGTTGATTGAAAGTTGTTACTTAAGGCTTGTTAAGATGAGAGCAGAGGTGATTTCAAGGGAGGGGAACTGTGTGCCTCTAAGGCCCTTCTATGTCTTGGCCATTGCAGGCATCATCCAAGTTAAGAAAGTGACTTTTTAAATTTTAGTGGGCACCAGTGTGCAGACACTGTGGGGTGCCAATCCCCCCTTGTACTTGTTAACAGATTCCAGCTTTTGTGTCCAGCTCCAAGTGATGGATCATGATTAGCCTAAAGCAATCGTTTCAATGCATTACCGCATTTTCCCATTCTCCCCTGTGGTGAAAAGTGGTTATGAAACCTAATTCTGGCCAATAAAATTTAAGCAAAATTGTGCTGTGGGATGGCAAAGGGGGTTGTTTCTGGGACTGCTTTGACTTTCCTGATAAGAGGGGGCAAATGTTGCAAGCACACTTCTTTTCTCCCTTCTTTGTCTTTTCTGTTTTAGACCTGGGCTCTGTCTGGAGCTGTGGCAGCCATCTTGCAACTATGAGGCAAAGAGCTTCAGGACAAAAGCCAACGCACCAATTCGGGGTTGAAAAGACAGAAAGGACTTGGCCATGATGGCATTGTTGGGCAGCAGGAATAACACTAGCCCTTGCCTCCCTATGGATTTCCATGTGAAAACCAAACCTCTATTTGTTTAGGGCAAACAATCATTAGTGTGCATTCTGTTTCTTGAAGCAAACATGTCCCTATGATACAGCACCAGACTCAACTGGGAAGCTAGTTAAAAATGCAGATATCCAGCCCTCAGCCCCAGAAATTCCCACTCAAGATGTTTGCAACTGAGCCCAGGAGTCGACACTTTTAACAAACATCCCAGGTAATTTTTATGCACAATACCCTGACTTAGCTCATAGCAAAGGAAAGGATTGAGGGGAGCCAGTCTGCTGGGGCAACACAAACCAACAGTGTGTTTCCCACCCGTCTGCCCGCTCTTAAGCCAGCCAGGTATCACCTGTTGTGCTTGAGCCCCAGGTTCAGAGTATGAGGGAGATAAAACAGTTTCCATCCAAGATAAGAGGCGAGTCTAAGGAGCTCTCGTGTCTGGGGTTGACCTCACATGGTCTTCTCAGGCGGCTGGTGAATGTGAGTCTCCAGAGGACATTTACCCTTCACCCCAACCACCACTGTCTGCAGTCAGAACCTCTGGGCCTCGGGGAGGGCTGGCAGAGGGGAGGGAGGAGGCCTGGGGAGGCTGCAGGGCCAGAGCAGACTTGGTCTCCGCTAGTCACAGCTAGAGGCAAAAGAGGAAAAGGACTAGACAAGCCCCAACTGCAGAAGGCCAAGCTCGGGACCCCAGCAGAGCTGCCTGAAAATGCAGATTCCTGGTTGCAGGCCACCATACCTACAGGATCAGGCTCCCTGGAAGTGGGGCCCAGGAATCTGCATTCTTGGCAAGCCGCCTACGTGATTCTGACACCCACCAAAGTTGGAGCACCGCTCCTAGAAATGGCTGGGATTTATTTGGGGGCCCTTGCACTTTCACTCCCTGTGACTTTGGGGTCAGCCAGAGCTGCCTTTGAATCCCAGCTCTGACACTTATGAAGCCTGTGGTCACGGGACATTCCTTAACCCTGATCCGGATGTCTGGAGCAGGGGAATATTCATAGTAAAGGCCCTGCATGGGGGAGTTAGCAGGATCAGGTGAGGTCATAAATACAGGGCACTCAGCGTGACGCTTGAAAGATGCACGATGAGCACTCCACAAATGTGAATCACTTGTATATTATTATTGATGTTATTAACCCTGTCTTGGTGCCGCCTCTCCCAGGTGGGCCCCACAGGTGCCCCAGGTCATCTAGGCTACAGGTGGATCAAAAATACAAGTTCTCTTTTCTCCGCTTGCTAGTTCAGGAAAGGGGCATCTGAGAAAATGACTCCGTTTAGTTTGTTAATGCCTGGTCATGTTTTAGACCAAGGAAGGAGAGTCTTGAGTTGGCACAGGGAACGCTCACCGCAGGGACGGAGGGGCTGCTGGGATGGACCATGGAGCCCATGCAACGCAGCACCTTCTGCACCGGGCGGGGACCCCGGACCGCAGACCAGGGCAGCAGAGGAAGGGGAAGGCGAGGCCCAGGAAGGCATCGCAAGGCTACCTCTCCCAAGACAACGGAGCAGAGAGGGCTTGGGGTGGGCCCTGGGTGCCCAGAGCTGGGAAACCAGCACGGGTCCCCCCACCTCTCACCCAGGGCACTGCAAATGGTTTACAGTGAGGAATGAGTAGGATAGTCAAAAGAAAACAGGGCCCCCTATACCATTTGCCAAAAGTCCATAGACTTTGATGCTTACCTACCTGAATATAGCTTTCTTTAAACCCATACATTGGACTTAGAGTAAAAACTGACATTCAGTTTATTAAAGAGTAAGTATATTCTTTTTTTTTTTTTTTTTTTGCCATACGCGGGCCTCTCACTGTTGTGGCCTCTCCCGTTGTGGGGAACAGGCTCACCGGCCATGGCTCATGGGCCCAGCCGCTCTGTGGCCTGTGGGATCTTCCCGGACCGGGGCACGAACCCGTGTCCCCTGCATCGGCAGGCAGACTCTCAACCACTGTGCCACCAGGGAAGCCCATATTCCTGAGATATATACGAGCAAAAACCAATGAGAACTTGATTAGGAAGAGCTAAACAGATGCCCTGCTGGGGTGCACAGCAACCCTATCAAAGGGGACCTATATAAGCGAGAGGATCTGCGCTATAGCTGACCTTGACAGTGGGCAGCCCTTTCTCCAGCTGCGGGGTCTGAAGCAGGGACCGAGACCTGGACACGGGCTGGGCGGCCTGTCCTCCCAGGCCCCAGCCCTGCTCTCTCCTGCAGCCTCTCTAGCATTGGTCCAGACCGTAAGGAAGTGAACGCTCCATGGGAGGTGGGAATTTGCCTTCACCTCTGGACCCTCAGCAGGCGGAGCGGGCCAGGCAGGCTCATGCCAGTTGAGTGAGGGCCGGCACCACATCACCTTTCTTCACCAGCCGTGTGTTAGCAAAGGTGTCTCCCCACTCGGACCAGTCCGGAAGGGACTGGTTTGGTCTGAAGCGCTGCAGTGAAATGCTGAGTCATTTTGAAATAGCTGCTTGCAGAAAACAAACCACAGAGGCTATTCAGATGTTCAAAGAATTTTTGAGCACTTGGTTATAAGACCGGAGCAGCATTGAAATCACTTCTTACCAATCCAGACTTGAAGGAACAGCACTGAGCACACTTGGTGTTTCTTTCATTTGTCCTGAGAGAGCGTGGCCGTTCCTAAATTTAAACCGTAGAGATGCTTATACTACCTGAAGTACTGAGTTGCCGCCTAATGATGAGAATGGAATTTCCCTCTGTAGGGGTCTGCAAACTGTCCGGGGCACCCAGTGTGTCCCGGTAGGTGGGAGTGGTCAGGGTCCTGGGGGATCTGTGGGCTGGGGGCTTCTGCAGGAGGGGCCTGACCCCCACTCCTTCCCCTGACCACCAGGGCCCGACACAGTGAAGTGCACAGTAGGTACTTAATGACTAACCTATGGTGAATAATCATTAGATTAATATTATCATAGATGGATAGTGTTTCATTCATTTCCAAGGAGACACTTAGTAACCACAAGTCTGAAGAGAGATGAATTGTGTCTCATTGAGTTTTTTAACCGTCTCCATAAAACAACTCTTTCTCCATCTCCGCCCCTTGTGAAGATGGTGACCAGATCTACCTGTCCCTGGAGGTTTCCCCACCAGCCTCTTAGAGTCCACACCTGGGCGTGAGCTGGGTGCTCACCTCAGCCAGCCGGTGACTTGCTCTGTGCCCCTCCCCCTTCCTATGCCTCACCCCCGCCCACCATCCAGGTCTCTCCAGCCTTCTAAGGCCCTCTAAAATCCTCCTTTCCTCCCTCTTTCCTGATCCTTCCAACCAGAGGGAACGTTCTCCCTCCTCTGAATCCCCACGTGCCCCTGGGAATCTATACACCATCCTCAGTCTCCCTCATTCATTCATTCATCCATCTCACACTCACCCTGCCAGCAGCTACTCCACACTGAGCACTGTGAGTTTATCAGCTGGGTCATGAGCCCCTGGAGGAGAGAAACTGTGACTTATCCATCATTAAACTTTCCAGGCCTGGCTCAGTGCCTGGTTTACAGTAGGTTTTCCAAAATTGCTTTCTGGATTAAAATTGAATGGAATACAGGAGGGGTTGTGTTTACCAAGACAACACTTTAAAACAATGTTCATCAAAATAACTAATCATTACTTCCATATTTCAGGGGTAAAATAAAAGGGGGAGCCCTGGCCGTTTAGAATGCATTATTCCCTTTCCAAAAACCCTGGTTGTGAGGTCCTCTTGCCTCCCGCCCTGGGCGGCCCCAGTCTCCAGCCCCCGGGGCTAACTTCTCTGTCACCCACAGGCAGTCTTTAGCCTCTGGGCCTGGGAAGCTGGGCTGAGGCCAGCCCTGCAGGCAGCAAGGGAAGCCCACCCATTTTGCATCTGTGCAAACCAAAGTGCTAGCAGCAATATTCATCTTAATTTTCTCTTTAAACCCTTGAGTTGCATTATAGCTTCCAATGTGCTGGTGACAGACAAATGCCTTGCAATAAATCAAAGTTAGGGTGACTGATACACTAAACACCTTTGCTTAATGATGTGATTGTTTCTTATCTGCAAAGTAATGTCACTTATGGCTTTGCTATTTATAGTCAATGTAGTGTTAGACCATTTTATGTCCCTGATGCCTCTGTGGCCAGCCCATTAGCTGTGATTATGGACCAAAGGGCATACAGCCACTGAAAGCTTGGAGGGAGAAGGCTTCGGAGTGTTACAGCATCGCCAGCCTTGAAAACCTGCTCCTGGTACACACTCTGCCTCCACTTTCTCCCAGGCTCGGGTGCGTAATAAGGCAGCGGCTGATATTGCCCATTTGTGTTCCACCTGTGTCAGTACTGAGCATCTTCGGGACAGCATGATAGATATTAAATGTTAAAAACAAAACAAAAAGCAAGGGGCCGCCTCCCTCTCTGGTGCAGTCCCCAGCCCAGCAGGGCTCAGGCAGGTGCAAAGAACAGGGAAGGACCGGCCGTGCGGGCAGGTCTCCCGCTGGGCTGGCCTGACTCTGCCATTATTCATTATTTGCTAGGCGTTGCCCGCCCAAGCTGTTCTCTTTGATCAGAGTATCAGTGGGGAGAGCAGAGTCCACCTGGGTCTCCCTCCTCTGCTCTGTCCTTGCAGTGAGAGATTTCTCCTCCAACTTCAAAGGTGGTCCCCAGGGTGGGACCAGGGCCTGGGCTCCTGGGCGGCCGCCCACTCCTCCCACGCCAAGCTCCCAGCCTGGAGCCTCTGCGCGGGCCCTGCAGCCTCCCTACCCGCTAAGGCTCCAGGTCCAGACAGCACTGATCCCGGAATCCCTGGCTACTCTAGGGAGAAGGGCAGGAGAAGCTAGCAGCCTGTTGGAAGCATTGGAGAAATCCTCTCTAAGATGTTGGATACCTGGGGGACAGCTGTGGGTGTTCAAAGCCACGCCAGGCCCTTCCCCACGGCCCATGGATGCCACTGACCTAGGAGCAGTGCATTCATTGGACAAGTAGTGACAATAGCGGGTAGAACTGTGTCTCCAAAAAGACACATCCAAATCCTAACCCCCGGTACCTGTGAATGTGACTTTATTTGGAAATAGGATCTTTGCAGATGTGGTCGAGTTCAGATGAGGTCACACTGCATTAGGGTGGACCCTAATGCAATGGCTGGTCTTCTATACAAAGAGGGAGATGTGAGAGATAGAGACACACAGACACACCACACAATGGCCGGAAAGACGGCCACATGATGATGGATGCAGAGATTGGAGGGCTGTGTCTACGAGTCTGAGATGCCGGAGATTGCTGAAAGCCACCAGAAGCTGGGAGAAGAGCCGGGAACAGATCCTCCCTTGGAGCCTCCAGAAGGGACCCTCCCTGCTGACACCTTGACTTGGAACTTCTGGCCTCCAGAACTCTAAGAGAATAAATTTTCTGTTGTTTGAAGCCTCCCAGTTGGTAATACCTTGTTATGGCAGCCACAGGAAACTAATACAGGGACCAAGGGTCTGCACCGGGCCGTTCAGTGAAATGGTGAGCCTCATGCACTGGCCACGTCTGCCCTCAGGGGCTTCCGCTCAGAGGTGGAAGGACTTCTGAGAATTTGGGTGTCAGACACAGGGGGTTAAAATATAATCCTTGTAGCTAAAAAAACAAAACAAAACAAAACAACATTGTCTGCTGTGAATGTGTATTTATGGTGTTGTGTTTTATGTGTTTGTCTTGGACTCCTGTGTGCACCATACCATTAATTTTCCTTCGATGTTTTGAAAAGAATGATTTCTGTGTTTCTCTCGGCTAAACATTACCAACAGTGGTGCGTTCAACCCATCCAACCAAGCACATTTCCTGAGCGTGTGGAATTTGGCTCACTCACTGCCGTTCTGTCCTCAATGCCCACCGCCGGGGATATGAACCACTCCTCAGAGTTTAACCACTCATTCTGCTGTTTAACACATGTCAGGATGCATTTGGACACAAGGCATAGGAACCAGCTAGAAGCGGCTCCATAATGAAGCCCTGACTGTGCCCCACAGAAGGAAGCAGGTGAAGAGCTGGTCTAGGGGCAGGGATCAGAGCTGAGCCCCATCCACAGGGACCCTGGGCCCCTACCTTTCCTTTTAGCATGCTCAGATGGCAGGTCCCTGGCTGGGCTCCCTGCACCCCAAGGTGGCTGCTATAAAGAGAGGGAGGGAAGGAGCAGGTGACATGACTGTCACAGACATACTTCATTTCAGATTAGAGATCATCATTTCACAATAAATACAAAATTATAACATATTAAGGAAAATTCAGGGAAATAATGCAGAGAATTATTGTGGATAATATCATCTATATTATCCATAATGATAATAAAACAGAATTTTATAAATGACAGACACAGAAATAATCACTTATCATTATCAAAATTACCTTGAGGAAAACCAACATGGATTCTGGTCCAGGGTCCAGGGTGTCTTTTGTTAAGCAAGGCCCCACCCCCAAGACTCAGAGGTAGCTGCACATCCAGGTGCAGCAGATGGAAGGGCACGGGGCAAGGTGGAAAATCAGCAGGGATGAGCCGGATTCAAACTGCTGGCACCACTTGAAAAAGGAAATCTATAGGACTTTCATATCCCCTCTTACAAAAATCACAAATGCTACGAACTGTTAAACCTTTAAACCAAATGTGATGTTTCAGAGGTCTGGCACTAACAGGAACATTTTAATTAAAAAGTAGGAAGTAAAAAGTAGGTAGGAAGGCTTGTAAAATTCTCTGAAGTCAAAAAGGTGTTTTAAACATGCAGGGACCCTTTGGGGGCAGAAAAAAAGGGATTTTTGCAATAGTAACAGCTCTTTCCATTTTAATATTTTTGAATGTAGAGGCGTTTTTTAATCCCGTTCCAGAGAAAGCAAGATTTATCACTGATTATGTAGTGGTAACAAATGGTGAGGGAAGCGCTGTAAACACTGCTCTAGCCTGCATTTTATTGCTTGGTGATATCTTTCCACCTCTGGTTGAAAATAGGAATAAATTAAATATGATTGCAAGGCACTGCTTTGTGCTTACTCAAGAGGGCTTGTGGTGGAAGGCAGCCCAGTAAGAGACCCATTTTCAAAGGGGGACGCGCCAGGGCACGTTCATTCTTCTAAGTAACCTCAGTGCTAAGCTCACCATTAGGGTGGTTTTTTCAGTTCGGACCCAAATTAGCCAGCGTTATTAGCCAGAGTTTCAGTTATTTGGCTAAGAAATGGCTCCCTTTAGAATGAATGCTCTTTCTTCAACCTTTCAGTGTCAGTTATCTTTCTAAAGCAACTTGACCTGGAAGCAGGCAACTAAAATTGTGGGGACCGTTAATGACAGTTTTGTTGGGCACTATGCTTATGGTTCACATCTTGAGGTCTGTATATAATTGATCTTTCTCCCCTACATGAGAAACACAGCAATAAGCTGGTTGCAGTGCCACATTATAGATATAGAGAAATAATAATGATGTCACCTTGAGTTTCAAAGATCGAGGAATAGTAATAGTCTCCTAGCTCATTTCTCCCAACCGTGATGACCTCTCCAATACTAAATCTTAACAGTCTCAGCATTATTTCTGAATTATTCATGCTATAGCCTTTTCCCTCACTACAAAATCAAGGAAAATGGAGGCATCATGCTCTGTCAGCTCCACAGGTATTTTGGTAAAAATATAAAATGTTATTTGGTATCACACAAAAAAGGGGACCAGAGTACAAGCAGCATGCTTACCTTGAACAGAAGCACGCACATAAACAAAACACACAGAAAAAATATTTGTGAAGCAGAAGAGTGAGTCATAGTCCCATCAATTTTGAATCGATTATTGGCTAGTCATGTTTGGGTTATCTGGAGGGTGAGATGTCTATGACTTTTCCTTAAAAGTGCATAATAAGAGTAGATTCTAGGGAGGCATGGATTGGGAGTTTGGGATTTGCAGATGCAAACTATTATATAGAGAATGGATAAACAACAAGGTCCTACTGTAGAGCACAGGGAACTATACTCAATATCCTGTGATAAACCATCATGGAAAAGAATATGAAAAAGAGTACCTATATCTATATCTGAGTCACTTTGCTGTACAGAAGAAATTAACACAACGTTGTAAATCAACTATACTTCAATTTTTTTTAAAAAAGTAGCTTCTATCTGCAGTCCACCCCCTTATTACACTAATAAGTAAGTAACTTTAAGAAATTTGTCGCTCTCTGTGCTGGCCAGTTTTAGCCAATGTTAAACTTAAAGCTTTTGCTTTTAAAATATCAAATCAGCATATATTTCTTATTTTAATTCAAATTATGTAGAGATAGCAGCTTGACAACTCTCCTAGTTTAGCCAGCCTAGAGAATACGGGAACGCTACAGTTTTATTCCAGTGATGGATCTCATAAAAAGCTCATGTGGGAATAAAATAAAATGCATGTAAATGTAAACCCAGGCAGGTACCCTGATCCATCTGTAGCTCTTGACCTTTAAGTTCATGATGAAAAACAAATGTCAAAGCTTTCAGAAGACAGGAGGATCCCTGGCTTTGCTGGGTGGTGTTCACTGTCGCACAGACTGTATTAATTTAGTATGGCATCAATAACCTTGAAATCAGGATCTTGCACGAAAAACCCAGGTTTATGTTTATTCAGAAACCAAAGAGAAAAGGCAACTTTATTTAAAGGAGCCCTCGGTGGCGAGTGGGTGAGTGCCGCTCACCACTCCAGATTTTTGGAGCTGCTTGCTGGCTTCCATGGCAACAGATATTTAAGAGGATGAGGACCGGGAGATGTTCCTTAAAGGGTCTTAACATTTTCCATATAATTCTAATTATAGGTGTGATTTGCTCGTTGGGCTAAGTAGAAACACCTGGAGAAAAATCATGGTCGGTGACTCCCCTGCCTCACCCTGCACTGCAGACCCTGGGATGAGACAAAGCTCTCTTTTGTGGGGCAACAGGAACTTAGTTCTCATTAGCAAAATACATTTTTTTTTTTTCCTGATAAAGAAAGAAATAGAAATCATCCGTTCTCCTCTCTGGACTCTAAACAAAAGGCATTCCGTATGATGAAACAGTGGCGATTCTTCCACACAGCAGGCTGTGCATGGCTCCTGCTGATGAGAGAGCCTTCTGTCACCTCCTCCTACCTGCCCTGTGGTCAGGTGAGTCGTAGGCCTGGTGGAATTACACAGTATGTTCACAGCCGTCACGGACTGAAATA
>RJWK010052157.1:0-15732 GCA_004363435.1 Platanista minor | reverse complement strand
CAGTTATACATATACATATGTTCCCATATCTCCTCCCTCTTGCGTCTCCCTCCCTCCCACCCTCCCTATCCCACCCATCCAGGTGGTCACAAAGCACGGAGCTGATCTCCCTGTGCCACATATTTCTCATACAGGTCTAGTGCCCTGGGCCCTGAGAATCTCACTGCACCTTGTCTTACTCCTGATCTTCTAAAGTACCCAAACCAATCTAACTTTTCTTCTTCTGGATAAGTACAGATTTCATTGTTCTTAGTTGGAGAATTATTTTATAAATGCACCATATGGTGCTAAGGGTTGACTATGGCCTAGCAGAGTCATACGTTGGGGCTCTCACATGTATTTATTGAACACCTACCATGTGTATAGATTGTACTTGAACCAAGCGGGCATACTAAGGAAGCATCAACAGCTTCAGTCAACAGCCATCCAACAGCTAACAGTCTAGTTGGGTATCACCATTTGATGACAGTAATCTGAAATATTGATATATCTTCCCCTAAAGGAATGAATCAAATAGGAATTCTATGCACTGTGGTAGAATAATGGAAACTACTTGTATTATGGTTATAGAGGAGGTTTCATGGAGCCATTCAATTCATACCACATATGTCTGCATACTTCCAGCCCACTGCATTGTCAAGCAGTTGGAGAATTTTTTTTTTTTTTGTCCCTGACCAGAATTACAGACTCTGTGTTTCTGTGGTGTAAACAGCATCCTGAAGAAAGGTAAGTGACTTGAGCCAAGTCAGAAAAATAAAAACAAAATGTCAAAATACTTTCTACTTTGTTTCTTCTGTTTGAAGACACAGGAGTCTGGGGGCTGTGCCTTGACTGGTCTACCCTACAACCTCTTCTCCATTCCTACTCACAGAAAAATCAGACCACAACCAATTAAATCGGAGCCCCACTCAGAGAGGAAACGATTCTTGCTTCTCTTTCTTCGTTTCACGGAGGAAGCCAATCATGTCAGTTCAAGAGGCCAAGGATAATTTCATTTATAAATCATCCATTTTGACTACATGGATTTTAACACAAATTAGGGGTGGGATTTAGTTTCAATTCTCTTTCCTTTGAATTTGATTATTTTCAAAGAGGAATGTTTTCCCTGAAGCAGGTAGTATCTGCAGGCCAAACATTTGCTGCTCACAGCTGTCTACAGGGTTGCCTTTGGATATAAATGTTCCTAATGGATCACAGTTTGGGGCTTAAAACGTCCATGTTTATCCCAAAATGTTTATTTTCTTTCTCATTCTACAGGCACTATAGTCAATTTCTTTTCCAACCCTTTTTTTATCTCAAAGAAAACAAGTTTTATCATTTGATAATGTATCTTATGCCATAAAGCTAGGTCAATACTAAGAGAAGAGTGGAATCACATAGATCAGTATCAGACACAAAAGGCAGGATTTAGAGTGGAAAAAGATGAGATCTTATCAACCACAGTAATTAATTACAAAGAACAGCGAAAGCAGAGCCCACGCTTCAGCGTGGAGATCTTATTTAGCGGGATCTGTGCACCGGGACGCGGTTCCCTCCATCCAGGAGCAGAAAGAACTCTGCTCTCTCCATCTTAAGGTGCCATAGTTAAGTTTGAGTCCCAGGTTCTGATTATAATCAATCATTTATTTATTTTCCATGTCATGACAGACGTTCCCAGCCCTGAACACCCCCCCGCTTTCTCATGTCTCCTTGTTTTTATGGTCTACACTCTGCTCTTTGCCTAGTACGCTTCTCCTCATACCGCTTCCATCCTCCCCCATTTCCTGACTCAGACATGCCTGCCACCCCACACGTCCTCCCATCTCCCAACTCAAGCAGAACCTCCTCTGAGGAGCCTTCCCTGATGCACCTTCCAACCACCCACACCCTGGCCCCCAGGCAGAGGGAAATGCCCCATCATCAGATCCCACTGTAGAACTTCTCACTGGTTTGGTTATTTTTTGCCTCTAGCTCTGGTAAACTCGTGAGGTGAGGAACTGGATCTTGTTTAACGTGTTATCAGTAGGGCCTGGCGCAGCACCTGGAATCAGCCCTGCTCAGCCAATATTTTTTGAATGAACAAAGTCAACATTTAATTCATTCTTTCTTATGTGCTCAGGACTGTGATAATACCAAGGGCAATTCAAGAAAGCAGTTAGACAAAATCTGTTCCCTATGGAGTCCAGAATCACAAGAAGTTGTACCTAGCCAGCATCATGATGGAGCAGGTGATAATCAAGTTCTAGAGTGGGAGAGATATTGCTGCAGGGTTGAGAGCAGGAAACCCACAGTGGCTGAGAATAACAGCCAAAGCACAATGTGAATATTCATTCATTCATTCAATAAATGTTTATTGTGGGCCAGATGCTGATTTAGGGGTTGTGGATACATCAGAGAATGAAAGAGACAGAATTCCCTGCCCTCATGGAGCTTACTTTCTATTCAGGGGATACAGACCAACAAGTTCAAACAACCCCCAAGAAGACACATGCTAGGGCTTCCCTGGTGGCGCAGTGGTTGAGAGTCCGCCTGCCGATGCAGGGGACACAAGTTCGTGCCCCGGTCCGGGAAGATCCCACATGCCGCAGAGCAGCTAGGCCCGTGAGCCATGGCCGCTGAGCCTGCACATCCGGAGCCTGTGCTCCACAACAGGAGAGACCACAACAGTGAGAGGCCCGCGTACCGCAAAAAAAAAAAAAAAAAGACACATGCTAGCCCAATAAGGGGAACAGAGACACTGGTTTTGTTAATCTGCTTCTTTCTGCTACTTGTACTGTATGGGCTAGCCAGTCTGTTCAGCTAACATAAAAAAATGGAAGACCCAGGACTTCCCTGGTGGCACAGTGGTTAAGACACAGCGCTCCCAATGCAGGGGGCCTGGGTTCCATCCCTGGTCAGGGAACTAGATCCCACATGCATGCCGCAACTAAGAGTTCATATGCCACAGCTAAGGAGCCCGTGAGCTGCAACTAAGGAGCCCACCTGCTGCAACTAAGACCGGGCACAACCAAATAAATAAATAATTTTTTTTTTAAATGGAAGACCCATTTGCAAATGCCTTTGTGCTCACATTATTTGGAATTATCCTTGCACCATTCACACTCCCAAACAGCTACTTCCCACTCCAACTCTCCTTCCCTTCTCCAGTGAGTTGCCCAGGTCAATTCACAGGCAGTAACGGGGGTTGGGCTACACAGTGGTCACTGGTCTTCATTTTCAGTTTCTAGGGTCTGAAGCATTGAGGACTCAAGTAAGAAGAGGATGTGGTGTGATGCTTGTGGCAGGCTGCTGTCTTCTTCTTTTGACATATTTTTGAGCACCCTAGTGATTGCTGCTGAGCACACCAGGGTAAATAAATAAAACCACCCATTCATTCAACAGATATTTAATGAGCACCTACTAGAGTCCAGGCAATAAGTCTATCACTGGAGACTCAATGGTGAGCAAAAGAGATGAGGGCCCCGCCCCAATGGTACTTGCAGTGTAGTCAGAGGGACAGGCATAAACAAGAAAATAAGTCCATTCATCACACAAATGACAACTCACTGGCCCTTGAGCAGTGGTGCATTGAAAGCAATCTTCCCTGTGCTTTCATTTTACCATTTTCTCCTTACTTCTGTTTCTCTGGTTTATGTCTCTTTGCCTTCTTTGTCCCACTCTTTCTTACTTTTTCCTCTTCTTTGTTTCTAAAGCTTGAGTGTCTCTAGAAACAGCCTTCCCATCCCATTCTACACATTGTACATCCACTCACAAGGTTTCAACAGCACCTCTCTGCTGAGGACCCCCAGATCTCTCCAGGTGAGGTCTCTCCTGGGAGCACTTGGCTTCAGTCCTACATATGAAACTGCTCACTAGAAATCCCCACTTGTTTGTCTTCCAAATTCGTAATGTAATACATTCAAGTTGAACTTATTATCCCCATGCTACCCCCAACCCATAACGGGCTTACCAGCTATTTCCCCCAGTCTCGTAACCAAATTGCTAATTTCCTATCTCAATGGCAAGAACCACTTTCCCCCTAGACACTCACCAGAAAGCCAAGGGTTGGCCTTTTCACCTCCCTCTGTCTCCCCCTCACATTCGATCAGGTTTCAAGTCCTATGGAGTCTGCTTCCCTAACATCTCCTAAACCTACGCCTCCTCTGCATCCCCTTCACCACCACCCTTTCCAGGTCTTGTAGGGATTATCCTACATGCTCTGCATTTCATCCCAAACACCCTGACCTGCCTTTCTGTGGCCACCAGAGGCATCTCTGTACAATGAAAATCTAAGCAGAATCTTCAATGGTCCCCAGGTTATTTTAGGATACATTTACAAGCTTCTTCTCATGGCACATAAGGTTTTACATTTCTCTCCAGCCCCATCTCTTGCTATAGCCATGCTTAAGCACTCTGGTTCCCCAAACGTGCTACTCTCTGTCCCCGAACGAGTGCCTTTTATACCTCTGTCTGCCAGGAACATCCTTCACCCACTTCTTTGTCTGATTAAGTCTTACACACTCCGCAAGACTCAGCTCGGCACTTCCTTCAGGAAGACTTTTGCATCAGCTTGTACGTTTTCAGCTTCAACTAACAAAATATCAAACTAGATATTTATTTATTTATTTATTTATTTATTTATTTATTTATTTTTTGCTGTACGCGGGCCTCTCACTGCTGTGGCCTCTCCCGTTGCGGAGCACAGGCTCCGGACGCACAGACTCAGCGGCCATGGCTCATGGGCCCAGCCGCTCCGCGGCATGTGGGATCTTCCCGGACCGGGACACGAACCCGTGTCCCCTGCATCGGCAGGCGGACTCTCAACCACTGCGCCACCAGGGAAGCCCTAGATATTTATTATAGTATAATTTAGACGTTATTACTCCCCTGAAATTTGAGAGCTAGTTAATTTAGCAGCTGAGCTCTAGGCTGTCTTTTCTTTGTCTTGGCTGTCCCCATATGATCTCAAAATGTGTACCTTGCCTCCAAACATCAAATCCACACAAAACCACACCCAAAGACAGAAAAAAATAAGAGCTTCCCCTTGGACATCTCTCTTTTTTCTCAGAGAAGAAAATCTTTCCCAGCAGACTTCTCTTCTGGTCCCACTGAGTAGGTCCAGGTCACTAGCTCACCCTAAACCAATCACTGGCAAAGGGAGAAGGGATGACTATGGTTCTTCTGTGACTGGTGGAGAAGCCCCTCTGCTCTGAGTGCCTTCTGCCTCACACAGAACAAAGTTCAGGTTCTGTTGACAAGAATGAAGGAAGGAAATGGTGGTTAGGTTACTGACAGTTTTGGCCATGCTTCCTCTCCTAGAGTTCTTTGCTCACCACTCCCTCACCAGAATGAATTAGGTTCTTGTCAAGTACTCTGTCATTGTGCTTTCCAAACTGTTTTGCAGGGTTGATTTAGTTATCTGTCTCCTTATACTGACCTCCATACAGTTTATTCATATTTGATTCCTCAACACCCAGCAAAGGCCTAGTGCAGTGCTCAATAAAAATTAATGTTTGAATGATGGAGTGATTCAATTAATTAATTAGTAAGATGTCCAGGACAATTCCCACATGGTTTCATTAATCCTAATAATCTGACCCATCTATATAGTGATAGGAAAAAAAAGAAACCAGACTGACATATGAGCATACAGTTTGTGCTGTTTGCTCCATGCAAGCTCTATTGTTTTATTGCTTTTGTAGCTCAACCCTGTGGTTGGTTACCTTCTGCTCCCTCTGCAGCAGCAACCAAATGGCCACTTTCTTCATTAAATAGAGTCAATGTCTCGTGGCCCCCAAAAGGACCATGCTGGGGCTGAGCCATTTTTTTTCTATTACTCTGTTAGTGTCTGCCAAGCCAGCAGGAATCAACACCATCTATCAGCTTACCATCTTTGGGGTGGAACTTCAAAGGCAGGGTTTCTTTTTCTGGGTCAGGTTGACCTGTAACTTTCATCTTCTTCATACTAACCCTCCATCTGTAGAACTGCATCATCTCGCAAAGTGGCCAGCAGCGGCTCATCCAGTGCCTTAGCAAATATTTACTGAGGGAGCTAGTGAATGAATCATTTAACAGACTTATATGTAATCTTCAAAAACAGCCATAGCAGACGAGGGTTCTTATTTAAAAGGTATGTGCCACGGTAGAAACACTTTTAAAAATAACCAAATTAGCACCTTTTATCAGTGTTGGCATTCTGTTCGCAAACTAATTACCACCTTACGTAACTGACCTTATGAAGGGATGTTGACACCTTCTTAAGTTATCTTTGGAAACCAAAATCAAACCCACATACAATTATGATCTTGCCAGGTTCAAAAACTGCCATTTTGATGTGGCCAGAATTCCCTATTGAGTTCAGAAATCCAACTCAGATCCTTAAGTTGGAAGAAGGAAGGATGTGAATCAAATCAATAAATGAATTATGAATAAAATGGCCATTAATTAACTTAGGCATGAAAATAAAAATAGAAGTGTCAATTGAAGCATGCACTGGTAATCTTCTAACGTAGGATAAACATTAGTTGGTTGGTGGAAAATTTGTTTGGGGCATTTATATGGAAGATGGCTCCTTAGCAAACCAAAGAACTACAGAGCAATGTCATGTCAATATGCCATGTGACAGTAAGCATTTTCCCTGTGGCAGGAATCACAGCCAGCATACTGGGGGATCCTCTCCGCACAGTCGAAACATCAAATAGAATGCTCTGTTAGAAGTTAGGGTCCATGAAAACAGAGTCATGGACTCATGCCCCAGGCTGCCAGGCAGGAGTATATCTTGACACAGGTCCCGTGAGCAGGACTTGCCAGAGTTTCAGTGAGACCCAGATGTCAGTCTAGCCATTAGGTGTGGTAACTCCCACTGGAACAGGAACAGCATCCTCGTGAGGACGTGTGCAAGCACAGCTTCAACAATTCAGCAACTGGAAATGGGGCTTATTTGGCACAAGATGTAAACCCACCTATGAAACAAAGGAACAGAACTACCAGCAAACGTTGCCTGTCACAACAAACCAAAGGCTAATCTTAGCTCACCAAGGTCATAAACTCCTACAGAGTGGAAACAGCTAGATGGTGGCAAATATCATTCACAAATAATATTAAGGTTGGGCTGACTCTGAAATACATGTTCAGAAAATTGTCGTGTGAGATGCAAGCTATTATACGTAGAATGGATTAACAACAAGGTCCTACTGTATAGCACAGGGAAGTAGTTTCAATATCTTGTGATAAACCATAATGGAAAAGCCTATGAAAAAGAATGTGTGGAGATGTATATATATCTGAATCACTTTGCTGTACAGCAGAAATTAATACAACATTGTAAATCAACTATACTTCAACAAAATAAATGTTAAAAAAGAGAAAATTGTCCCACAAAGATGAGCTTTAGAACTTGTTTAATCCAAACTCCTCACTTAAGAAATCGAGTTTTAAAGAGGGGAAGTGGGGGCTTCCCTGGTGGCACAGTGGTTGAGAGTCCGCCTGCCGATGCAGGGGACACGTGTGCGTGCCCCGGTCCGGGAAGATCCCACATGCCGCAGAGCGGCTGGGCCCGTGAGCCATGGCCGCTGAGCCTGCGCGTCCGGAGCCTGTGCTCCGCAATGGGAGAGGCCACAGCAGTGAGAGGCCCGCGTACCGCAAAAATACATACATAAATAAATAAATAATAATAAAGAGGGGAAGTGACTTGCCTAATCTCATATGGCTTTCTCTGGGAGTGTTAGGACTGGACTCCTGGACCCCCAACTCCAACTGAGGGTTCTTCCCACTTTAACTCTGCACCCTAAAGCTCCTACCACGGTGCCCTGCGTGCAGTTGGCTTTCAACCAAACTTGATGAACAAACCATGTCAATCGTGATTGTGTGTTAGCAGGGGCAGATCCTGGTTATATGGGGCTTAACACATAAAATTTGGAGGAAGGGACTTCTTTAAGAAAAATAATACAAAATGAGGAATATAAAATTTGGTACGAAGGTGAACATTTCTCCAGATTGAGAGAAGAAAGTATAACAAATTACAAATATAACAAAGTTAACAACACAAGTGTTACAAAATCCATAAATGTAAGATAATATTCTTAGGAATGAACTGCCTGGCACGTCTCTATAATACTTTCTTGCCCAACAGTTTCTGGCTCCATACTCTCTGGTTAACTCTTCATATAATAACAATTGTGTAATCTTCTCTACAGAGAGAATAGAAAATTTACTCTTTCTTCTAACAGAAAAAAAAATTGTATTTATTGTTAACAGTTTAGAAAAGTTACTCTGAGCTTCACAAGTTCTTACTGGCGATTTGACATTAATTTTTAAGGTTTTCAAACCTGGGAAAACTCTAATCTAGTTGCTTTCACAAGAGCTGCAGGATTTCAGGACATTTCTTGGCTAATCTTAAATACTTTTAGAATTCATGACACATATTCATCAGAGAAAAGGCACTTTAAAATGGCTGCTATATTGCAATGAGCTACATAATTGTACAATAAATTAGTCATATGCTACACAATGATTCAAAGATGAATATGTGTAGTTTTGTTCAAGGGGTACACTTGTCTCTTCAGCCTGTTTCTTGCATGCTGTTTCGCCTGGAACCGCCAGACTTCATCAGGACACTTCATATTAGATTCACAAAAACATGATCTGACACGCGTGCAGAAAACACAACTTTGCATTCAGAATGGACTCAACATTTACAGCATTGCTACAGGATTGGGTCCCACAAACATAAGCATTCAGATGAAATTCTACTTTATGAGACTCCCATTACAATATTTAAAAATGTAAGGAGTGTTTATCGGTGTACACCCTACATTATCGAAGTATAGCTCTGACAGAAGAGAACTTCCTTTTTGACAAAGAGTTAATGAGCACTGAAGTCTCCAATTACAATTTAACACATCTGGTGATTCAAAGACTTCTTCACAGACTAGCGTCTGGATACGCTTCAAACCTTGTTTCTTTTCACCTTCCTCCCAGTGTCAAGACTGGGCACTGAAGGACACACGTGTGATATGGGGCAGCCTCTGGCACAGTGAGCGGGGGAGGAGAATTTCAGAAAGTCACCTACACTAGGAGATCTAGCAGTAACTTCAGTATACATGCAAGTGACTGAAGACCACAGAAATATATGCCGCTAAGCCGAACTAAGTGTATCTCCAAGTTTACATCCTCTTAGCAACATCCCTAAAAGTTCAGGCCATGATAAAGTCACCTGGCCCAAGGCAAAGTCGGAGAGGAAAAAGATAGTAGTACTCTTCATTGATTGAGGTGAAAATACCATTTTGAAATTTTTACACAAACTTATAATTATGTGAACACAAATCTGGAGACCCTCCGGTGCCCTTGGAACGGGCCTTATAAGTGAAGGCCCTTGAAGTGGAAGCTTTATGAATTTCCTGGCCCTTGTGCCTCTGTGTGCCGGCCTTTGTATCATCCCCGTGCAGGGACGGGAAGATGATCAGCAGAGTCGGCTTTAAATGTGAAGGACAGGGATTGACCAGATGGTCTGATGGGAAATATATTCCTTTTGTAGGGCTGCCATAATAGTACTGCACACTGAGTGTCTTAAAATGACAGGAATTGATTGTCTCCCGCTTCTGGAGGCTAGAAGTTGGAGATCGAGGCGTCAGCGTGACTGTGTTCTCTCCAGCAGCTCTAGGGAAGAATCCTTCCTTGCCTCTTGCATCTTCTGGTGGAAGAGATGGAAGGGACCCTGGGCATGCTTGCCTTGTAGATCCACCCCTTCAGTCTCTGCCTGCAGCGCTGTGTGTGTCTGTGTGTGTGTCTCTGTGTCCTTTCTCCTCTTCTCATAAAGACACCAGTCATATTGGCTGAGGAGCCCACCCGAGTCCAACATGACTTCATCTTAACTAATTACAGCTGCAACACCCTTACTTCCAAATCAGGTCACGTTCTGAGGGACTGGGAGTTAGGACTTGGACATATCCTCTTTGGGGGACACAATCAACCCGGAACAGAAAGGAAACAGCACTCTCCTCACTGGGCATTAACCAGCTGTGTGGTCGTAAGCAACTCAAACCTGTGATTCAACAAACAGCAGTTAGCACCGAGCGCGTGCTAAGGGATCCCCAGAAAGGAACCATCAGGCAGCCACTCTTACCGAGCCCCCAGCCTGGGACAGAGACACGTGAACTGACAACACACCACAGGCTTATAGTCGCTATACCGCAGGCACGTATGCCTGGAGAGATCAGCCCCCTGAGGAGAGAGCCTGCAAGCACGAAGGTTGGACGGTTTCCGCAGAACGCGGTCTATTTGAATTGCTTTTAAGAATGACTGGATGGGGCTTCCCTGGTGGCGCAGTGGTTGAGAGTCTGCCTGCTAATGCCGGGGACACGGGTTCGAGCCCTGGTCTGGGAGGATCCCACATGCCGCGGAGCAACTAGGCCCGTGAGCCACAACTGCTGAGCCTGCGCGTCTGGAGCCTGTGCTCCGCAACAAGAGAGGCCGCGATAGTGAGAGCCCGCGCACCGCGATGAAGAGTAGCCCCCACTTGCTGCAACTAGAGAAAGCCCTCGCACAGAAACGAAGACCCAACACAACAAAACTAAATAAATAGATGAATAAACTCCTACCCGCAACATCTTCTTTAAAAAAAAAAAAAAAAAAAAGAATGACTGGATGGATATTCACCAAATGGACAAGAGAGGGGAAGAAATCCCAGGCAGGAGTAATGGTGCATGAAAAGGCTTGGGTTAATGGGAAAGCATACGTTCAGGGAGAGTTTTGTGTAATTTTATACGGTTGGAAGCAAAGCAGTACTTGACAGATTAGGTCAGAAAAGTAGAGGTAGCTGGCATGAAAGCCTTATAAACCATGAAAAGGAGTCTGGTCTTTATTGTTTAGAGGGGAACAGGAGAGGTGTAGGAAGGAAAATAAAGTGATTGGATTTGCATTTCAGAGAGATTGCTGTGGCATCAGTGTGGAGGCTGGGTGAGACAGAAGAGGACGGAGACCCTCCTGGGGATACGCAGGTTCACATCTTCTTGCATCTCCTCAACAACACTTGAAAGCTGTAGGAACTGGAGCCCAGAGAGGGGGAAGGAACCCTCACAGCTCAGCAGCAGGCTAATGCATGCTTGGTCCATAGGCTCAAACCACAGCTGTGGTCCAAGGAAGAGGCAACCAGAGCCTGATTCCAAGGCAGGAAGAAGCATGATGAGGAGAGGACAGACTCAAAGGATGCTTAGAACTAGATTCCCATATAGGTGTGGAGTAAGGGGGAAAGGGAAGAAGTCCACTGCCTCTTTGAGTCTTATTTGCTCATTTCTCACGGTCCTTACAACCTGAAGTCAAGTGATCACCTATGGCAGAACACCTCGAGGAGGTGAAAATGCACGAGACCACCTGAGCATCCCCTTGAAGGAGCGGTTTGGTTTTGTCCCCTTGGCCTCTCCTCCGGGAGTCCTCACACCATAATAGGACGAAACGGGTCATCCCAGGGATCAGCAAGGAAAAGGGGAAATTCCAGGGAGGAAAGGTGAGGGCAGGAAGTGGCCCAGTGCCTTGGGGGGGGGGGGGGGGGGGGGGGGGGGGGGGGGGGGGGGGGGGGGGGGGGGGGGGGGGGGGGGGGGGTGCGTGTGAGTGTGTGTGCACGCACACGTGAACCAGAGTTAAGAGAATCGAGGCTTTTCTTGGGTTTTTTCTTCTCCTTGTCCTGTCCTTGTTTTACCTTTTTTCTTTTCTTTTCTTCTCTTTTCTTTCCCCAGGTCTATCCCTTTGTGGGGCACTCTCTAGAAGACCTTGGGCGAAGTATCTTCCCAGACACTAGTCTGAGTGTGAAGGATCAGGCTCCCCGGATCCCATAAGGTAGGGAGGACCTCAGGGAGTGGGCCGGGACTCCTACTGGCCCCACCTTTGGAGCTGCTTAACATTTATACCTCACTAATTATCTATTCCCATACATGTGTAACATGCATCAGATCAACCCTATTATAAGGTTTATTAAATTGTGGTAATCAATCATCTTCGCAGATCCTCAACCTTTATATTTGTTGCTCAAAGATTCAGCTACTCAAAAATGTTAAGAACTGGGGAACTTCCGTTTTTATCCTGCCTTTTCATTCCTTCGTGCATCTATAAATCATTCTTCATTCATCAAATGTGTATTAAGAAACTTCTGCGTGCTATTCTAAGATTATGAAAATAAAACCGTACTATAAAATAGCATAAAATGTGAATTTAGTAGAACATTCATCTTCCTCTATAAATGTGTGTTAGGCGTTACTGTGTCTTCTCTTTTATAGGCAGAGATGAGAGCACTAGCCTGCCATCAGTGATGTATATATATATATATATATATATATATATATATATATATATATATATATATATATATATATACACTTTGAGCTGCTTTCTGGGTATGGCATAGGGTGCCGGAAAACACCCCTTCCATGCCTCAGGCTCTTTGTGACCCTGTACAGTGATTGTATTTTGAGACTCCATTCACTCATATACTCCAGGCTTGAGTCTCCACATATAGTGGTTCTGATGACTTCTAATTCATGTAAATGTTAGGGTTGTCTCCTTTTATTCTTCAAAAAGTACCTAAAATACCTTTCTTTTAACCATAATGGTCAACCGTTAGTGTATGCTGAAACCATTGATTTTCCAAATATAGCGCCTGCATTTAGCACTGAGAATAGCCCTTTAATTACTACGAAACCAAACAATATTGGGAGAAGCCTGCACGTTGGGGTGCAGCAGATGCTAGGGCAGAGGGACTCTGGGTGCAGGTCCAGTGTGGCAGGCAGACCCTCGGCATGTGGAGGACTAGACCCAGACAACAGGGGAGTCAGCACACTGATGCATGCGTGGCCAAAGCACAGGAAAAAGGCATCTCAAAATGGACAACACTCAAAAACAGGCAGGCAGGCAGTGGGGCTGAATGAAGGCTTCCTTCAGGGGCAAGAGGCAGGCCTTCAGATGGGAGTGAAAGGACAGCTCGCATCAGGGGGACAGAAGAGGGCAGCGATAAGAAAGGTTGACTCTGGCAGACAGACCTGGGTTTGAAACCTGGTCCAGCCGCTACGTACGTAACTGGAGAAGACTTCTGGCGGATTCCATACCTGACTCTCTTCTTTCTGAGCACGCGTCCTTTGCACTTAGTTGTGGCCATGGGACTGCATTCTTGCCAATGCACCGTGAATGGAAGCCATTTGGATTGGTACCTTAACATTTCCCTCACCCAGTCCTCCATTCTGCCACCCCCTTGGGGTGACCTTGGTATCGAGAGGGAACACTCTAAGATGGATAGGGCCTCTGAATCCCTACTTGGAGGAAAGGCCTGGCCAGTCAGGAACACCTGCTCTGGATTTCAGGTGAGCAAGAAATACATTTCTACCTTGACTAGTACAACTTAGACAAGTTATGCAGCCTCTTTAAAACTCATCTGAAACCTAAGAGGAATATTAATTAAATGATTTCCTGTCATCCTGCACAACCTGGACCCTCCTTCCCGGCCATCTTCCTGTGCCATTTCTTCACTCCACACAGGTGCGCTCACACATGGCTGCTCCCTGGGAGGGGTGCACCTTGGCCATCCTATTTCATCCTATTTTCATGCCACCCACCACCATTTTTCTTCTAAATTTACTTCCCCCACCTCAAGTTCCTTTGACAGATGTGTATACCCACCTCCTGCTTTAATTTTCTTCTTGGCATTTATTACTATCTGATTTGTTTGGTTGGTTGTTTATAATATCTCCACCATTAAAATAAAGGCTCCATTATAATAGAAATATATAACTATAAATGTAATGTAAAATAAGTATATAAATATATGTAAGTACATTATATTGTAAATAATATAAATATATATTATCAATAAACAAAAAATACGATATAAACACTGTATCTTTTGGGTTTAGAATAGTATCTGATCTACAGGAGGCCCTCAGGCAATATTTGTTGGATAGATGGATAGATGGATGAAGCAGAGCCCAGCTATAAGAATAGGAATACAAAGTCAAGGACAGACTAAGCAGCATGGGTGACTTCATGTGGAGCTAGAGTCCTAGGTTGGCTCTCTTTACGGTCTTCTGCACCCAGCTGGTCCAAGAGTAGGGAAGCCAAATATGTTCCTGCCTGCATGCCAATCCTCGGCCATTGGGTAGAGCTGCCTGGAACACTGAGTCAAGTGGGATTCTAAGGCTGCAGCTGTCTGGGCTTAGCAGAAATGAAGGTGATGGTCCACCAGTGGTGTCTGTCTCAGAAAGGGAAGTAGGAAGTAGTGGTAAGCATATTTGCAGTCCTTTTCCTGGAAGCTACTATGGGGCTGAACCTGCTGGTGTGGGTCAAATTATCTCAGCTGTGGAAGGAAGCAAGCCACAGAGGCTGGGGAAAGGCAGGACCTGACAGCATTTTTGAAATGCCATTTACCACCTGTGCTGGCTGTGATTACACCAAGGCTGACAGTGATGTGATTAAACGTGCTGAGATGATTAGTCTGAATGGGCTTTGGGCTTCTGGCTTTCTTCCCTTTGATTTTCAATGGATAATAATAACACACTGATAAATTCTACATAGGGAGAGGGTGCAAGGGCAAAAGAGGACTTTCACGCCCTCCTTAACCAGGCTTGTGTTGTCCTGTGACAATGGCCACATTTCACTAAATTAGTAGTTGTGCTAGCCCCCTTTTCATTCCTGCAGTATGATTTTTTTTTCCGGTGGATGGCTTGGCTTGAAGCCTCGTCTGACAGTAACTGAAGATAAAGACTAAGCCTTCAAGTTATGAAGCAGGTCGCAAGGAATTCAGCCTTGTTATAGCAAACCGTAAAGCTAAGGGGTCTGTTATTACCACACAATATATCTTGCAAAATCATTTCCTACTTGTCCAAGACCAATCCTCTCTTTCTCTCTTAGAAAGGAGAGAGCCACTTTTCTCCAGCCAGTTTTAAAGCCAGGATGCTACCTAATATTCTGTAAGGCTTTAGGATTTGCATAGCTCAGAGGCTGAAACAACTATATAAATGAGTTGTTTAACTTCTCAAAGCTTCCCCCTCAAAGGTCACAGAGTCTCTCTGCTGTCCAAGTTTCCCCCTGGAAGAAAGTCAAGAACCCAGCGGTCCTTCTTTTGCACACATTTAATGTATTCAGTGGCCTTGCTTGGGGATACTATCATATCTGTCATTGCCAGGATGACACCCAGACCCAAGCTGGTGTCCTGTGTATGTGTATTCATATCCATATCCATTTTTAGGTCTTTTAACTATCTTCAATACATTTTTATTATAGTTTCCATAAAAGCTTTGTATATATTTTTTGTATCTATTTCTAGGTATCTCATTTTTGGAGGCTACTATGATTTTTTTATTTCATTTTTTAAATGTATTGCTGATAGATAAAAATTCAGTTGCATCGTTGTTCTTGTTTTTGTTGGTTGTTTATCCAGCCACTTTACTAAACTTTCTTATTAAGTCTAATAATTTATCTGCCAACAGACACATGAAAGAATGCTCAACGTCATTAATCATTAGAGAAATGCAAATCAAAACTACAATGAGATATCATCTCACACCGGTCAGAATGGCCATCATCAAAAAATCTACAAACAATAAATGCTGGAGAGGCTGTGGAGAAAAGGGAACACTCTTGCACTGCTGGTGGGAATGTGAATTGGTACAGCCACTATGGAGAACAGTATGGACGTTCCTTAAAAAACTACAAATAGAACTACCATATGACCCAGCAATCCCACTACTGGGCATATACCCTGAGAAAACCATAATTCAAAAAGAGTCATGTACC
>RJWK010052156.1:0-15727 GCA_004363435.1 Platanista minor | reverse complement strand
AAAAAAAAAAGGAAGGGTAATTGTTGCCTAACTTCATAATTTGGACATTTAAACCCATGTAATAAGAATTGGCTTTTTAAAAATTTAAATTTATTTACTTATTTATCTTTGGCTGCATTGGGTCTTCCTTGCTGCACACAGGCTTTCTCTAGTTGTGGCGAGAAAGGGCTGGTGGCTTCTCTTGTTGCTGAGCATGGGCTCTAGGAGCATGGGTTTCATTAGTTGTGGCACGTGGGCTCAGTAGTTGTGGCTCGTGGGCTCTAGAGCACAGGCTCAGTACTTGTGGCACACAGGCTTAGTCATTCCGCAGCATGTGGGATCTTCCCAGACCAGGGCTCGAACCCGTGTCCCCTGCATTGGCAGGTAGATTCTTAACCACTGTGCCACCAGAGAAGTCCTAAGAATTGGCTTTTTTGTATTACTTTAAAGAATCTACTAATTGTGTTTTTTTAAATTTTCTCTTCCATCTCCAAAATTTTGGAGAAATATGTCTCATTTTTAAGCAGTTAACTGGGGCTTAAGAATGCAATTCTGATATGCCCAGGTATCAGCTTTGGTAAATCTCCCCAGAACTGATTTATGTTCTGCTCCATTATAATTTACTCTATTCCTCTGCACCTTGTTTCTCTAGGATGAATGTTAAGCTGTACCTGTGAAGGCCTGGGTTTTAGGGTGAGCAGCTTCTAGATTTCAGCATGGCTCCACCACTTATCATCTCTCTGAGCCCCCAATTTTTTTTTTTTAAATCTTTATTGGAGTATAATTGCTTTACAATGGTGTGTTAGTTTCTGCTTTATATCAAAGTGAATCAGCTATACATATACATATATCCCCATATCTCCTCAGTCTTGCATCTCCCTCCCACCCTCCCTATCCCACCCCTCTGGGTGGTCACAAAGCACCTAGCTGATCTCCCTGTGTTATGCGGCTGCTTCCCACTAGCTATCTATTTTACATTTGGTAGTGTATATATGTCCATGCCACTCTCTCACTTCGTCCCAGCTTACCCTTCTCCCTCCCCATGTCCTCAAGTCCATTCTCTATGTCTGGGTCTTTATTCCTGTCCTGCCCATAGGTCCTTTAAAACCATTTTTTTTTTTTTTTTTAGATTCCATATATATGTGTTAGCATACAGAATTTGTTTTTCTCTTTCTGACTTACTTCACTCCGAGCCCCAAGTTCTTTATCTGAGAAATGGCAATAATAATAGTACCTACCTCCCAGAGTTACTGTAAGAATTAAATGAATACTCAATGTTCATTCTTATTAGCAGTATTGATGGAAATATTAATGGAAATACATATAAACCCAGTTTCTATGCTGATGTTTCATAATCTTCTTAGTGTTCAGGTTTATCTCTTGAAATGGATAGGGGGAAAGTGTCAGTGTACCTGAACACAAAAGGAGTTTCTCCTGAATAGAGCTAGACATAAACAAGGCAGGCTCAGGCAAATGATAACAAGGGATTATCCAGAACACCACAGCCTGAAGGCTCCATAACTACCAAATGCTTCCTCAGCTCTTGCCTAATATTCCGTGATCAGAAACCTAGTCATTCGGGCTTCCATAACTACTGAAGCCCACGTTCCTAGAGCCCTTGCTCTGCAACAAGAGAGGCCACCGCAATGAGAAACCTGCGCACCGCAACGAAGAGTAGCCCCTGCTCGTTGCAACTAGAGAAAGCCCGCGTCAGCAACAAAGACCCAATGCAGCCAAAAGAAAAATAAATAAAATAAATAAATTAAAACACACACACACACAAGAAATCTAGTTATTTAAGTAAAGGCTTGAATTCCCTGATGGTCCAGTGGTTAGGACTCCGCGCTTCCACTGCTGGGCCCCAGGGTTCGATCCCTGGTCAGGGAATTAAGTTACCACAAGCTGCGTGGTGAGAGCAAAAATTAAATAAATAAATAAGTAAGGGTTTTATTCAAATGTAAATACAAATACTGCTGGTAAAGATAACCATGGAGTGAATAATTTAAAACCTTCCTTTCTTAAGAAGAGGTTTTGAATGAGATTATGAAGGAGAAAATATGGGGGCAATGAACAGATTTCTGATAATCATAAAAAGAGAGAAAAAGTTAGAAAATTGAGAAAAGGTGGGCCTCAAAGACAAACTTGAAGGATTTAGTGATTCACATGTTAATAGTTAAGAGAGTCTGTTTGCAAAATCCTGATAGTGTAGCAGATTATGAATGTGGGCAATGTTAGACAAGCCAACATGGAGAGTGGATATTTCAGCCTGGTTGTCTTCGAAACCAGAGTGAGTGGTTAGGTTTGCTTTCCTCTCACTCTTAAATTGCTTAACCTCACCACCGGAATTTATCTGGGCTAATTTCTCTGGAAATTCATGTGGTCTTGGAAATTGAGAGCTAGAACTGAGGGTAACAGTGAGTGCACTGGCCACTCTCAGACCTGGGGCTCTTGGCTTTGAGGTAGTTTCTGTGATTTCACCAGAGACTTGGGGACTAAGCATACACAGGAGATCTATTTGAGACCAGAAAGATTCCCTAGAACATGGACTTGTCAGGAGTCAGACAAGCCTAGGTTTGCATCCTGACTCAACAGCTTACTCATTGTGTGACTTTAAGCAAATTACATAACTGCTCTAAACCTCAGTATCATCATCTGTAAAACAGGATTAATAATACTTACCTCATAGGGTTGTGAATATTAAATAATACAGTTCATGTGAAGTGCCTAGCATTATATTTGGTGCATAGTAAATGCCCAATAAAGTATAGATTTTTTTGTAATTACTTTTATATGGAGGTATGATGGTTTGTCTTACTTGGCTAGGCTATGCTATCTATTTATTCAGTCAAACATTAAAGTAAATATTGCTGCAGTGGTATTTTATAGATGTGGTTAACATCTACAATCAGTTGGCTTTAAGTAAAGGAGATGACCTTGATAATGTGAATAGGCCTCATCTAATAAGTTGAAGAACTTAATAGCAAAAACTGAGATTTCTTGGAGAAGAAATTCTGTCTCAAGTATGTAGCATAAAGTCATGCTTGAGTTTTTAGTCTGCCAGTCTGCCCTGCAAGATTTCACATTAGCCAATCCCCGCAATCACATGAGCCAATTCCTTAAAATAAAGGAATTGTGTATGTGTGTATGTTCTATTGGTTCTGTTTCTCCGGAGGACACTGACTGATACATGGGTTATACTATGGGCACAGATCAACACAAGAGGTTAAGAAAATCCAGTTGAGAGAGTGGAAAGAAGGAGAGAGGGCAAGAGAGGTTCTAAGAAAAATAGGATCCTTTAAACAGCTCCATAGACCCAATTAGAATTTCCACAGGAAGTGGGAGTCCCTCAACTAATGTGCAACCCAAAGTGGCTGCACAAAGCTGAGCCTGGTCCCCCTAGAGGAACTTCTACCCGCCCTTACTGAGGATCTTCTTCCACTCTTGAGTTGCTTGCTCAACCACACCCCTTCCTCTGTGGTCCTATGGCATTCACTGGCAGAAGCGGTCAGAGGTGTTTCTTTCCTCCTGGCTCAGGGACTGAGGACTGAAAGATGCTGTACCACTGTCACTGCAGGAACACTGGCCCTCTCAGCCTCCTATTCTTTAGTGGCTCTGGAGAAAAGTCAGATGGGAACAAAAATCTCCTCCAACCCCTAAGGATTCCAAGGATGGACTCTTTCCTGCTGTGTGTCACTTACTGACTGTTATATGTTTCCAAAAATACTACAGATATAACATAGTGATTAGAATCAGAGTTGGAAGTTCCTCTCTTAGAGTCCCAAAGGGCACCCAGCTATTAATTAAAACTCAGATAAAATAACTGCTGCTTCTGGGCAATGAAGCAGTTAATTAAGCAGAATTTGTTTAGACAATACTCATATTAAAGATTCAGATTTTTAAAGTTCAACTTGTCAAATGACTCAAGAACCACTCACTTCATACTCTGCTTAAAATTACTTAAAAATCAAGGCATTACTATGCTTTGAAGACCATCTGAATAAAGGGAAACTTAACAGGCACTGTACTAGTGTGGACTGTCTCAGTGAGAAACTTTTCTTTGTATTACAAACATCAGATGCTTAGCTGATCAAACATGGCCAATTATACACACTCTTTTGTGTTGCTTAAGTTTCTTGCACCATGGGTAACTTTCTAACCTATCATTAGCATTTTCTACCTCCATCTATTCTCCCTACTTCCATTGTTTCACCTTTCTGAAATTCCAGCTTTATCAGATCCTGATTAATAATGAGCTTCCTCTGATTTAAACCTGAGTACATAAAACAGTAATATCTATATTTTCTAATGAAAATTCTATAAAACTTCCTTCCCATGTGAAAAGTGTTTCCAAAGATAGATCAAGATCATTACAATATCAGTGGATATTTACTGGAAATTATGTCATTGTTTGGACAAACTAATTCTGAAAAAGTTTGAGCTGAGTTAGGAACTAATTACGTCCCATCAGGTGTTCATATGTTTCCCAGGTCCTACTCAAGGGTAGGGAAAAAGGGTCTGTGGACAAGATTAAGCATGGAAAGATGTGATCCTTAGGATACTCAAGAATTTACTAAGCCAAAAAGCACAAAAGAAAGTGATAAGGAAGGAGAAATTAATCAACGTGTGAAAACTGTTGATAAAATCTTGGATGACTAACCTGAGGAATCAAATTGAAGGGTCAAATGGGTAGACAGTGAAACTGATGTCCATGAAACTGAAAGACCAGAATGAAGAGGCAAGAATTGAGTAGATATTGATAAATTTTGTATTGGTAGAAATATGTTTCATCCTCTTTTCCATGAAAGAAATAATTTGAGGAAGAATGAAGCTGTAAAATCATAGAGAAAATGTTGTTCATTTGACCAAAATCTGAGTTTTGATCTCATTTGTATCTCTGCCTACTCTGTGTCTACATCCAGGTGGCTCAGTGTGTTTGGGGTAAAAGCACAACCATACTGACTGCTCTCATTTTAAATTTGTGACTATGCACATCAAGTGGGCCATTGATGATGCCTGGCAATCATATTATATTTCTCTAGTGAATTTATTTTTTCACTCTCCTAGACAACTATTTCATACTTTCCTATTGGCTACATCTTCCTCTTCTTCCTCTCCTTCTTCTTCCCCTTCTTCTTGTTCTTCTTCTCCTCCTTCCCCTTTTTAATGAATGCTTCACAAATTTGCATATAATCCTTGCACAGGGGCTATGCTAATCCTCTCTGTATTGTTCCAATTTTAGTATATGTGCTGCCAAAGCAAGCATTCTCTTAGCTTCTGAAATTGCCAGTACTGCCTCCACCCTCACTCTCAGATGACTTCTCTTCTTGTTTCACTGAGAAATAAGCACAATCAGAAAAGAATGTCCACAAATTCCCAGCATCTCTACCCAACTAAACACTTTTGTGTACAGATACCCTGCCTTTTCTCTTGTAACAATGGATGAATTGCCCATGATTCCATCTGAGGCTAACTTTTCCATGCCAGCACCTTACTCTCTGATATTGTTCCAGTAATTCTCTCCCTTCTATCCTGCACCCTCAATTTCCCTTTTCTGATAGATCTTTCCCATTAGCATCCAAACAAGATGTTATTTATCTCACTTTAAAAACAAACAAAAAACACTTTCTTACAACTGCTCCTCCATTCTTCACCTTTCCTTTACAGCAAAGCTCTTTCAAAGGTTTGTCTGTTTCTCTGATTCCATTTTCTTTCCTCTTATCTTTTTCTTGGTCCCACTCCAGTCAGGCTTTTGCCTACACTGTTCCATGGAAACATCTCATGGTCACCAATTATTTCCATTTTGCTAAATCCAGTGGTCATTTCTCTTTACCCATCAATAGCAATTGACTCAGTATACTTTAAATACTTTTTTTCTCTTGGCTTCCCAGACACTATACACTCTCCTGGTTTCCCTTCCACTTCACTGGCTGCTCTTTCTCAGTCTCTTTGGTTAGTTCATCTTCTCTTCAACCTTTCTCATTGTGCCCTAGGTAAGACTCAGTCTTTGAGCCTCTTCTTTTTTTCATCTATACTCACTCAGTTCAATCTTATGGCTTTCCACGTATCAGTAACTATGATCCCATTTTTATAAATTAACCAACTATAGGTATTCATTTACTCAGAAATGAGAAAGAAAGGAAAGAGACCAAAGAAATCAAGGGTGATTACCATTCGGTGATGAGATTACAAGTGATTTTAATCTCTGTAATCACATTTTATACAATTAACATGTTTCTGTAATCAGATTTTTTTTTAAAAAAAGGATACATGGCTGGATGGATGCAGAGAGATTTACCCAAAAAAACTTTAAAACATTCTTTTCCCACCCTAAGCATCAGAACGCTTTGGAAATAATGACAGGCATGCAGATTTGAAGCGATTGTTTAAGAGTGGGAGAAAAGAAGCCTTGGTCAACAAAAACTATGCCAACTTGCTTGCCTTGTCCAGGACGGGACCTGTTTATATTTCCCAGGCTCTGAATGACTGAGAGTCACAGTCTTTCTCCTGGGGAAGGACAATGGGAAAGTCTGAAGGCTTAAGGACCCCAGTCCTTGAGTATTTAGGCTCCAGAATTTTCTCTGATGTAGAATCAAAATTCACTGAATATTTTGTTCCCTACAAATAGAATTTTAATAGTACTACTTCTTGTTTACTAAATCAGAGTTTTCCTCTTTGAAATTGTTTTGGTATGTAATATTTCCTCAAAAAAAGGCTATCTGTGTGTAATGAAACTCAGCAACAAAACAGATGACCTTGAACAACCCAGAAATTTACCTGGTCCCTATACATCACCAATACCTTTGCATGTACCTGGGCCACTCCTTTCCTATCCTATTCCCCTACTCTCTCCCCAGAAGAAAAAACCACTAACCTGATGTTGTTGCCATTTTCATATCTATTTTAATAGTTTTGTTGTGTATGTATACTTTCTTAAACAATGTATCATTTAGTTCTTTTTAGAACTTCCTAAAAATAGTATCATATCTTATGAGGCTTTCTGCAAGGTGCTTTTGCAACTCAATATTATGTTTCTAAGGTTCATCTACACTGTTGTGTGGAGCTGTAGTTCATTCATTTTCACTGTTACATAATATCCCATTGTGTTAATATTCCATACACATTCACCTGTCAATGGATATTTGGTTTGTTTTTAATTTTTTCTATTACTAGCAATGTTGCTATGAACTTTCTTGAAACTAATATACATGTGTAAGTGTTTTTCTAGACCAATAGCTTTCAGGCTTTTTTTCACTGCAACCCAGGCAATAAATATATTTTGCTTTGCAGTTCAGAACACCTATATGGCACAGATGGTTAGGGGTTCATACCTTTCCATAGTGTAGAGTTATTGCTGGAAAACAGAAGTTATTTAGAAGTGTATTTTCAAATATTGAGATCTCTGGGGATTAAAATTGATTTATCTGGGCTTCCCTGGTGGCGCAGTGGTTGAGAGTCTGCCTGCTGATGCAGGGGACATGGGTTCGTGCCCCGGTCCGGGAAGATCCCACGTGCCGCGGAGCGGCTGGGCCCGTGAGCAATGGCCGCTGAGCCTGCGCGTCCGGAGCCTGGGCTCCGCAACGGGAGAGGCCACAACAGTGAGAGGCCCGCGTACCGCAAAATAAATAAATAAATAAATAAATAAAAGATTCTCTTTCTCATTCTTAGGAGGCTTTCTTTTCTTTTTCTATTGTGGAAAACTATACATACCATGAAGTTTACTATTTTAATTGTTCTTAGATCTGTAATTCAGTGGCATTAAGTACATACACAATATTGTATAACCATCACCACTATGTAGTTCAAAACATTTTCATCACCCCAATCAGAAACTCTGTACCTGGGACTTCCCTGGTGGCGCAGTGGTTAAGAATCCACCTGCCAATGCAGGGGACACGGGTTTGAACCCTGGTCGGGGAAGATCCCAACATTCCATGGAGCAGCTAAGCCTGTGCGCCACAACTACTGAGCCCACACGCCACAACTACTGAAGCCCGTGCACTCTAGAGCCTGCATGCCGCAACTGCTGAGCCCACGCACCGCAACTACTGAAGCCCGCGCACCTAGAGCCCATGCTCCGCAACAAGAGGAGCCACTGCAATGAGAAGCCCGAGCACTGCAGCAAAGAGCAGCCCCTGCTGTCAGCAACAAGAGGAAGCCCGCGCACAGCAAAGAAGACCCAAAGCAGCTAAATAAATAAATTAAATTAAATCTAAAAAAGAAGGGAAGTATGTGTACATTATTTTTTTTAAAAATAAAGAAACTCTGTACCCATTTAGCACTAACTCCCCATGTCCTCCTCCCCTGGACACTAGTAACCTCTATTCTACTTTCAGTCTCTGTGAGTACCTAGATACCTCATACAAGTGGAATCAAACAATATTTGTTCTTTTTGTATCTGGCTTATTTCACTTAGCATAATATTTTCAAGCTTTATCCATCTTGTAGTATGTATCAGAACTTCATTCCCTTTTACAGCTGAATAATATTCCATTGTATGGATATACCATATTTTGTTTATCCATTCATTTGTTGATAGACACTTGTGTTGTTTCCCTTTTTGGCTATTGTAGATAGCGCTGCCATGAACATTGGTGTATATGTTTGATTTCCTGTTTTGAATTCCTTTAAATAGCTTGATGTAGAATTGCAGGGTCATATGGTGATTCTATTTAACTTTCTGAGGAACTGCCAACTGTTTTCCACAGTGGCTACATCAGTTTACATTTTCATGAGCAATGTATAAGGGCTCCAATTTCTCCACTGTCCTCAGCAACATTTGTAATTTTCTGTTTTTTTCTTGGTAGGCATCATAGTGAGTGTGAAGTGATATTTCATTGTGGTTTTCATTTGCGTTTTCCTAATGACTAATAATATTATACATCCTTTCGTGTGCTGTTGTATATCTTTTTTGGTGAAATGTCTGATCAAGTTCTTTTTCCATTTTTTAATTGGCTTATTTGTTTTTTGTTGTTAAATTGTAGCAGTTCTTTATATAGTTTAGATATTATTCCTTATCAAATATATGATTTCAAAATATTTTCTCTCATTCAATGAGTTATTTTTTAACTCTTTTGATAGTGTCCTTTGATGCAGACACATTTTTAAAAATACATTTATTTATTTATTTATTTTTGGCTGCATTGGGTCTTCGTTGCTGTGTGTGGGCTTTTCTCTAGTTGCAGTGAGCAGGGGCTACTCTTCCTTGTCGTGCACGTGCTTCTCTTGTTGTGAGCATGGGCTCTAGGTGCACGGGCTCAGCAGTTGTGGCACATGGGCCCAGCTGCTCTGCGGCATGTGGAATCCTTCTGGACCAGGGCTTGAACCCGTGTCCCCTGCATTGGCAGGTAGACTCCTAACCACTGTGCCAGTAGGGAAGTCCAGACATATTTTTAATTTTGATGAAATCCAATTTATGTATTTTTTCTTTTGTTGCCTGTGTTTTTGGTGTCATATTCAAGAAATCCAATGTCATAAACATTTTCCCGTTTTTAAAAAATATTTAGTTATTTATTTATTTAGGCTGATCTGGGACTTAGTTGAGCCATGCATGCGGGATCTAGTTCCCCCACCAAGGATCGAACCCAGGCCCCCTGAAATGGGAGCGCAGAGTCTTACCCACTGGACCAACAGGGAAATCCTATATTTGTTCTTAATAGAGCTGCTCACACATAGCAGTTGGCTTCCCCTAAAGCATGCAATCTAAGAGAACAGGGAAAAACTACAGTGTCCTAATGACTTAGTCTCAGAGGTTATACGCTATCATTTTTGCTGTATTTTATAGGTCACACAGTCCAGCCCTTACTCAATGTGGGAGGGACTATACAAGGACATGAAGAACAGGCAGCAAGGATCTCTGGGGGCCAAATTAGAGGATGGCTACCATGTGTATCTATCCCCAGTACCTAGAACAGTGCCTAGAATAATAACCTGGTATAATAAGTAGTATATTATATATAAGCAGTATATATATGTAAATGTTCAGAAAACACTTGATGACGAATGAGTCACTTGGAGGTTCTTGGGGAGGTCACAGAATTAAAGAAAAATCAGAGTGACAATCATCAACAGAAAGACATTGGAATTCACCAGAAAAGTTACCCCACATCCAAAGACAAAGAAGAAGCCACAATGAAACAGTAGGAGGGGTGCAATCACAATAAAATCAAATCCCATAACTGCTGGGTGGGTGACTCACAAACTGGAGAACACTTATACCACAGAAGTCTACCCACTGGAGTGAAGGTTCTGGGCCCCACATCAGGCTTCTGAACCTGGGGGTCCAGCAATGGGAGGAGGAATTCCTAGAGAATCAGACTTTGAAGGCTAGTGGGATTTGATTGCAGGACTTCGACAGGACTGGGGGAAACAGAGACTCCACTCTTGGAGGGCACACACAAAGTAGTATTCACATCAGCACCCAGAGGAAGGAGAAGTGACCCCACAGAGACTGAACCAGACCTACCTGCTAGTGTTGGAGGGTCTCCTGCAGAGGCAGGGGGTGGCTATGTCTCACCATGAGGACAAGGACACTGGCAGCAGAAGTTCTGGGAAGTACTGCTTGGTGTGAGCCCTCCCAGAGTCTGCCATTAGCCCCACCAAAGAGCCCAGGTAGGCTCCAGTGTTGGGTCGCCTCAGGCCAAACAACCAACAGGGAGGTGACCCAGCCCCACTCATCAGCAGACAAGTGGATTAAAGTTTTACTGAGCTCTGCCCACCAGAGCAACAGCCAGCTCTACCCACCACCAGTCCCTCCTGTCAGGAAACTTGCACAAGCCTCTTAGATAGCCTCATCCACCAGAGGGCAGACAGCAGAAGCAAGAAGAACTACAATCCTGCAGCCTGTGGAGTGAAAACCACATTCACAGAAAGATAAACAAGATGAAAAGGCAGAGGGCTATGTACCAGATGAAGGTACGAGATAAGACCCCAGAAAAACAACTAAATGAAGTGGAGATAGGAAACCTACCAGAAAAAGAATTCAGAATAATGATAGCGAAGATGATCCAGGACCTTGGAAAAAGAATAGAGGCAAAGATTGAGAATATGCAAGAAATGTTCAACAAAGACCTAGAAGAATTAAAGAACAAACAAACAGAGATGAACAATACAATAACGGAAATGAAAAATACACTAGAAAGAATCAATAGCAGAATAACTGAGGCAGAAGAATGGATAAGTGACCTGGAAGACAGAATAGTGGAATTCACTGCTGCGGAGCAGAATAAAGACAAAAGAATGAAGAGAAATGAAGACAGCCTAAGAGGCCTCTGGGACAACATTAAACGCAACAACATTCACATTATAGGGGTCCCAGAGGGAGAAGACAAGGACCCGAGAAAATATTTGAAGAGATTATAGTCGAAAACTTCCCTAACATGGGAAAGGAAATAGCCACCCAAGTCCAGGAAGCACAGAGAGTCCCATATAGGATAAACCCAAGGAGAAACATGCTGAGACACATAGTAATCAAATTGGCAAAAATTAAAGACTAAGAAAAATTTTTGAAAGCAGCAATGGAAAAATGACAAATAACATACAAGGGAACTCCCATAAGATTAACAGTTGATTTCTCAGAAGAAACTCTACAAGCCAGAAGGGAGTGGCATGATATACTTAAAGTGATGAAAGGGAAGAACCTACAAACAAGATTACTCTACCCAGCAAGAATCTCATTCAGATTTGATGGAGAAATCAAAAACTTTACAAACAAGCAAAAGCTAAGAGAATTCAGCACCACCAAACCAGTTCTAAAACAGATGCTAAAGGAACTTCTCTAAGTGGGAAACACAAGAGAAGAAAAGGACCTACAAAATCAAACCTAAAGGGACTTCCCTGGTGGTGCAGTGGTTAAGAATCTGCCTGCCAATGCAGGGGATACGGGTTTGATCCCTGGTCCGGGAAGATCCCACATGCTGCGGAGCAACTAAGCCCATGCTCCGCAACTACTGAGCCTGTGCTCTAGAGGCCAGGAACCACAGCTACTGAGCCCGCGTGCTGCAACTACTGAAGCCTGCTCACTTACAGCCCATGCTCCACAACAAGATAAGCTACCACAACCAGAATCCCATGCACAGCAATGAAGAGTAGTCCCCGCTCCCCAAAACTAGAGAAAGCACACGTGCAGCAACAAAGACCCAACACAGCCAAAAATACATAAATAAAATAAATAAATGTATTTAAAAACAAAAAAAGAACAATTAAGAAAATTATAATAGGAACAAACATATCGAAAATTACCTTAAACATGAATGGATTAAATGCTCCAACCAAAAGACACAGGCTTGCTGAATGGATACAAAAACAAGACCCATCTATATGCTGTCTACAAGAGACCCACTTCAGACCCTGGGACACATACAGACTGAAAGTGAGGGGATGGAAAAAGATATTCCATGCAAATGGAAATCACAAGAAAGCTGGAGTAGCAATACTCATATCAGGTAAAATCGACTTTAAAATAAAGAATTTACAAGAGACAAGGAAGGACACTACATAAAGATCAAAGGATCAATCCAAGAAGAAGATACAACAATTATAAACATATATGCACCCAACATAGGAGCACTTCAATACATAAGGCAACTGCTAAGAGCTATAAAAGATGAAATTGACAGTAACACTATAATAGTGGAGGACTTTAACACCTCTCTTACACCAATGGACAGGTCATCCAAACAGAAAATTAATAAGGAAACACAAGCTTTAAATGACACAATAGACCAGACAGATTTAATTGATATTTACAGGACATTCCATCCAAAAACAGCAGATTACACTTTCTTCTCAAGTGCCCATGGGACATTCTCCAGGATAGATCACACCTTGGGTCACAAATCAAGCCTCAGTAAATTTAAGAAAATTGAAATCAAATCAGGCATCTTTTCCTACCACAATGCTATAAGATTAGAAATCAGTTATAGGGAAAAAAACGTAAAAAACACAAACACATGGAGGCTAAACCATACTTTACTAAATAACCAAGACATCACTGAAGAAATCAAAGAAGAAATCAAAAATACCTAGAGACAATTGACAATGAAAACACGACAATCCAAAACCTATGGGATGCAGCAAAAGCAGTTCTAAGAGGGAAGTTTATAGCTATACAAGCCTACTTCAAGAAACAAGAAAAATCTCAAATAAACAATCTAACATTACACCTAAAGGAACTAGAGAAAGAAGAGCAAACAAAACCTAAAATTAGCAGGAGGAAAGAAATAAAGATCAGAGCAGAAATAAATGAAATAGAAACAAAGAAAACAATAGCAAAGATCAATAAAACTAAAAGCTGTTTCTTTGAGAAGATAAACACCTAAGAGACTAATACAAGCGACTCTATGCCAATAAAACGGACAACCTGGAAGAAATGGACAAATTCTTAGAAAAGTATAACCGACCAAGACTGAACCAGGAAGAAATAGAAAATATGAACTGACCAATCACAAGTAATGAAATTGAAACTGTGATTAAAAATCTTCCAACAAACATAAGTCCAGGACCAGATGGCTTCGCAGGTGAATTCTATCAAACATTTAGAGAAGAGCTAACACCCATCCTTCTCAAACTCTTCCAAAAAATTTCAGAGGAAGGAACACTCCCAAACTCATTCTATGAGGCCACCATCAACCTGATACCAAAACCAGACAAAGATACTACAAAAAAAGAAAATTACAGACCAATATCACTGATGAATATAGATGTAAAAATCCTCAACAAAACACTAGCAAACAGAATCCAACAACACATTAAAAGGATCATACACCATGATCAGGTGGGATTTATCCCAGGGATGCAAGGATTCTTCAATATACGCTAATAAATCAATGTGATACACCGTATTAACAAATTGAAGAACAAAAACCATGTGACTATCTCAATAGATGCAGAAAAAGCTTTTGACAAAATTCAACACCCATTTATGATAAAAACTCTCCAGAAAGTGGGCATAGAGGGAAACAACCTCAACATAATAAAGGCCATGTATGACAAACCCACAGCAAACATCATTCGCAATGGTGAAAAACTGAAAGCATTTCCTCTAAGATCAGGAACAAGACAAGGATGTCCACTCTCACCACTATTATTCAACATAGTTTTGGAAGTCCTAGCCATGGCTATCAGAGAAGAAAAGGAATACACATTGGAAAAGAAAAAGTAAAACTGTCACTGTTTTCAGATGACATGATACTATACATAGAGAATCCTAAAGATGCCACCAGAAAACTACTAGAGCTAATCAATGAATTTGGTAAAGTTGGAGGATACAAAATTAATGCACAGAAATCTCTTGCATTCCTATACACTAATGATGAAAAATCTGAAAGAGAAATTAAGGAAACACTCCCATTTACCACTTCAACAAAAAGAATAAAATACCTTGGAATAAACCTACCTAAGGAGACAAAAGACCTATATGCAGAAAACTATAAGACACTGATGAAAGAAATTAAAGATGATACCAACAGATGGAGAGATATACCATGTTCTTGGATTGGAAGAATAAATATTATGAAAATGACTGTACTAACAAAAGCAATCTACAGATTCAATTGAATCCCTATCAAATTACCAATGGCATTTTTTACAGAACTAGAACGAAAAATCTTAAAATTTGTATGGAGACACAAAAGACCCTGAATAGCTGAGCAGTCTTGTGGGAAAAACACAGAGCTGGAGGAATCAGATTCCCTGACTTCAGAGTATACTACAAAGCTACAGTAATCAAGACAATATGGTACTGGCACAAAAACAGAAATATAGATCAACGGAACAGGACAGAAAGCCCAGAGATAAACCCATGCACTTATGGTCAACTAGTCTATGACAAAGGAGGAAAGGATATACAATGGAGAAAAGACAGTCTCTTCAATAAGTGGTACTGGGGAAACTGGACAGCTACATGTAAAAGAAGAATGAAATTAGAACACTCCCTAACACCATACACAAAAATAAACTCATAATGGATTCAAGACCTAAATGTAAGACCGGACACTATGAAACTCTTAGAGGAAAACATAGGAAGAACACTCTGACATAAATCACAGCAAGAGCTTTTTTGATCCACCTCCTAGAGTAATGGAAATAAAAACAGAAATAAACAAATGGGACCTAATGAAACTTCAAAGCTTTTGCACAGTAAAGGAAACCATAAACAAGATGAACAGACAACCCTCAAAATGGGAGAAAGTATTTGCAAACGAGTCAATGGACAAAGGATTAATCTCCAAAATACATAAACAGCTCATGCCACTTAATATTAAAAAAACAAACAACCCAATCCAAAAATGGGCAGAAGACCTAAGTAGACATTTCTCCAAAGAAGACATACAGATGGCCAAGAAGCACATGAAAAGCTGCTCAAGATCACTAATTATTAGGGAAATGCAAATCAAAACTACAATGAGGTATCACCTCACACCAGTTAGAATGGGCATCATCAGAAAATCTACAAGCAACAAATGATGGAGAGGGTGTGGAGAAAAGGGAATGCTCTTGCACTGTTTGTGGGAATGTAAATTGATACAGCCACTATGGAGAACAGTATGGAGGCTCCTTAAAAAACTAAAAATAGGGCTTCCCTGGTGGCGCAGTTGTTGAGAGTCCGCCTGCCGATGCAAGGGATGAGGGTTCGTGTCCGGTCTGGGAAGATCCCACATGCCACGGAGCGGCTGGGCCCGTGAGCCATGGCTGCTGAGCCTGTGCGTCCAGAGCCTGTGCTCCACAACGGGAGAGGTCACAACAGTGAGAG
>RJWK010052155.1:0-15727 GCA_004363435.1 Platanista minor | reverse complement strand
ACTGGGACTCCCAGGGAGAACCGAGCCCCAAGCTGTCAAGGGCCACGGGGGCTCCGTCAGACACCCACCGATCTCACCGTCGTCCGCCTCCCAGGCCAGGAAGCAGCGGCCGGCACACATGTCCCAAACACACACCTGGCCAGCATTGGAGCCGCAGTAGAGCAGGGGTGTGGTTCCGTAGCAGAGCGAGGTCAACTCGCACCCCCCAACCTCCTCAGGGATGGGCTCTCGGTGGACCTGGACGGACACGAGCGCAGTGTGGGTCAGCGATGCCCTAGGGTCCAGCCAGACCCCATCCTCCAAAACCTCCTCTGAACCCTGGCACCTGGAGGCTGACGTCGCCCCCACGCTGCTGCAGGAGCCACAGGGTGACAGCACCCTGGCCCACGCAGGCGAGCTCGCTGGCATCCCAGGGGTTGAAGGCCATGCTGTGTACTGGCTCTGGGAGGCACGTGGAGGACACAAGCTCGTAGGTGGCCGTGCTCCACAGGGCCAAGGTGCGGTCGCCATAGTCCCCTGGGGGAGATGCACAGTGACAACAGCTGCCCAGGGTTCCCAGGACAGGCAAGGGAGTCCAGAGACCACTGTCCTCCGCCCCCACCCTGCTGACCCAGCGTGACGAGGAGCCTGTCGTCTGGCGAGAAAACTAGGGCTTGGACAGCAGTGTCGTGGTGAGAAAGGAGCTGCCGACAGGAGCCCCCCGGCACGTCCCAGACACGGATCTGGCAGCGGGAGGCAGTGCTGCTTCGGCCTGAGGCAGAGGCCAGCACCTGGCAGGCAGGCGGTGGGTGATCAGCAGGAAGGGTGCAGCCCACGGGCCTGTTCCCGCTCTGGGTAAAGGGCTGCTCTGGAAGCGAGAGCCAGCCGCACGCAGTTCAAGGAGCCAAGCTCCGAGGCACACCTCGGCCCTGGGCATTCAAGGCAGGCTGAAGGACAGGCACCTGGGCATCATGGCTGAGGGCCAGCGTGGAGATCTCCTCAGGGTGGCCAAGCCAGTGCTGCTGGACACCAGAGTGGAGGTCCTCCACCACCACCAGGCGACCACACGTGTAGGCGAAGAAGCCTGGGGGCAGGGAGGAAGCGCCCACCCCATCAGCCCCACAGCCCCAGGCACTTGTGCCCACACCCCCCAACCCCACCCCAAGGAGAACTCCTGTTCACAGCAGGCAGTGCCACCTGGAGGACACGCCCACCCTGCAGCCCAAACCATCTGCGGGCCCCTCCATGGGGCCTGGCCTAGGGGTGGACAGAACTGAGCCCGCCCTGCAGCGTCTGGGCCACGGCCCCCACCTGTGTCTGGCCTCCAGACCAAGTTGGCACGCCCGTTCCCGTTGTAACCCATGACGGCCTTCAGGTGCAGCCGCTCATCGCCGACAGCAGGGAAGGAGAGGCCCTGTGAGGAAGTGGACCCAGGACGCTGGCGCCGGCCCACCCAGCCCAGCCCCCAAACCTCAAGCTCTGCCCATCAGGCTGGGCGTGGGACTGAGCCTTGGGAGGTGCATGCTCCCGGAAGGAGGCCAACGGCAGGAACGTGGGCACCAAAGTCTGCATGCGGTCGCCAGCGGGGCTGGGAGCCTGGCATGCAGCATGCAGACAGGGAGGCAGGGGGAGGAGACGGGGAGGAGCCTGCCAGGGGGGAGGTGAAGGGGAGCCAGGACCATGGAGTGAAGCGAGTGTGTGGGCTCAGCAAGACACGCCTGGGTCTAGTCATCACATGACAGTGAAAACCTTAACCAGCCCGGTGAGAGCATGGGGCTCGGGGCAGAGGGGTGACCCGTGGGGCAACTGCCACCAAGACCTGGGCTGCTGTCAGCTCTGGAGTTGCCCCAGGGAAACCCCAGGGAGCCTGTGTCTACCGGGGAGCAGGAGTACCCCCAGACACCACAGGGCCATGCCGCCTGGATCCCTGGGCTTCCAGGATATTCATTGGTGGCAGAAGCTATGAGGACACCCCACCCAGCCAACCTCGGCCAGCAGGGAGGCCTTGTAGCGAGCTGTGAAATGCCGATAGGAGTCCGGGCGAGTGGGGAGCTGGGCCCTGGCTCTTCCAGTGCTGCAGGCACCTGTCAGGGAAGGGAATGAGGCTGTGAACCCCCAGGGACCACACAGTGACCCTCCTTGCAGGAACCCTGCCCTGGCCAGTCAGATACTTGGGTTCAAAGGGCACAGATGAGCCACGTCCCATCACCCACCTGGCCCAACAGCGGCCTTGGGCTCTCCATTTGCCCTGTAGGTGACCATCCCTTGTCTGGCAGGGGCAGCCGGGTCTGTCCTTAGGCCACCTGGAGTCCGCGTGGTACATGCACCTGGGCCCTGGTCCAGTTATGAGTGACCCTGCCCCACCCTGCTGCTCCTCCCCTGCTTACTGGGCCAACCACAGGGGTGGGGAGGCCTGCCAAGGTCCCAGGGGCCCCCCGTGGCCCCCCAGGCCCCATCACCGGCCCTGCCAGCCTCCTCCTGCACCAGCACAGGTGGGCCTGAGGCCTGGCGGAGACCCTTAGGGCTATGGCTCTCATCTGACATGAAGAAAGCGCCTGAGGAGGGTGGGGAGACAATGAGACGAGGGAGCAGAGTACCCCCATACCCTTGCCCCTCCCCCAGGCCAGGAGCAGCAAAGCATGTCAGAATGGGAGCCAGACGCACATCCCCTCCAGGCCCTCCCAGGACCCCTGCCCTCACCATCATGGTCCTTGGGGGACCTGGCACAGATGTCCAGCCAGGGTGGGAACGCCTGGGATGGCATGGGCACCTGCTGCCGGGGAAGCCCATTGGCCCCAGACACCATGTCCTCCAACTGTCTTGTACCCAGGCCTGAGGACAGAAGGAGCTCGGCTGAGCTAAGGGCCCGGGGAGGGAAGAGCAGGAGGCGTGCCCAGCCCCTCACGCCCAACCAGCTCTGCATCGGGACCCCCAAAAAAAGAACAGCGCTGTGCACCCACAGCGGTTACAGTGCCAGCACCAGACATCACCATGGAGCCTGCCAGTGTGGTAGGACCACTCACCAGCTTCGCAGGTTGGGGGGGCCCCGGGAGAGCCTTGGACACTGCAGAGGTGACAGAGAGGTGGTTGGGTGGGGCGGAGGGGTGCAGAGGGAGGCATGCAGAGGGAAGCCTGACAGATGCATGTCGAGGGCAGGAACTTGCCTTCCTGGAGAAGACTTCTCAGAGGGGGCCAGAATGTCCCAGAGAAAGATGGCATCTCCCACACTAAGGAGCTGCTGCTGGTCAGGGGTGAAAGCCACGGCCCGCACAGGTTCTGAGTGGCCGATGTACACCTGAGGGCAGCAGTGTAGCATATAGAGACCACTGAGGCACAGCTGGAAATGCCTGGTCACCAGACTGCAGACTGATTAAGAGGACCTCATGCAGTGTCAGGCCCTAGCAGGCACGGGGGAACCTCGGGGACTGTCCCCCACCCTCCTTCCTACCTGCTGTGCGCCTGCCCAGGGCACACACCTGGCAGCCAGGGCCGGCCTGTGCTGAGTAGTCCCACACCTTGATGGCCCGGTCGGCAGCTGTGAGCAGAAAACGGCCATCCCCGCTGAGAGCTAGGACAGAGCAGGCCGCAGAGGGGATACAGGACAGCTGTGAGAGAGGGTGACTGCTAAGGGAAAATGTCGGAGTACACAGGACCACCAGTTGGGGGAGCCCCCTTCTCACAGAACACAACCTCTAGGGAGCAGCAAGCGGCTCAGGGCCTCCCCTCCTCTGGGCACTGCGGGCACCAAGGCCAGAGCCGGGAAGGCGGGGGAGGCCAGGCCACCAGCCGCAGTCTTGGGCTCACCTCCCGGACCAAGCGGCCCGACGTGGCATCTAACACTGCAACCATGTTAGAGGATGTGGACACTAGCAAGTGGCCAGGGGGTGCAGGGCCAAAGCAGACGGCCACAGCTGAGTCCAGGCGGCAGCCAGCCAGGTCCAGAGTGCTGATGTCAACTCTCAGCAGCTGAGGGAGAGCAGCAAGTGTCCTCACCATGACCTCTGGCCAGAGCTCGAGCCCCCAGAGCTGGGGTCCGGGCCATGGGCAGTGCAGCCTTGGGCACCCATCCGGCAGACTGCCCACAGCTCACATGTCCGCTGTGCCATGAGGGGCGCAGAGGCCCAGGTCCTTTCTGAAATGAGCATGGCCTCCCACCCAGGGAAACACGCAGCCGCCAGGGTCAGGGTGCCCACGGGGTCTGTGGGCTAAACTGGCGTGGCTCCACCCTCACTGCACAGAGGGAGGGTTCCATTTGACTCACCTCATCCAGTGAGGTTGTATGCATGACGGTCACCGTGTACTTGGAGGGACCCACAAAGGCCAGCAGGCGGCTGTCCCCACTGACCACGAGGGCACTGGGGCTCGGGCAGGCCTCCTGGCACACCACGTTAGCTGCCGGCACATAGGGACAGGCAGTCAGCTGGGTCGGGGTGGCGGGTGGGGGCACCAGAACAGACACTGGTCAGAGACCTACTGGTGCGGAAAACACCAGCCTGGGCTGGGCAGATCCCACAGCAGCCAGCCCATGGGGCCTGGATGTGAGGGCACCAAGACACCAGTGGGCACCACGGACTGCCAGGAAAGCTGGGGGCTCTCCCAGAGTGACCACCAAGTGACCATCTGGCTGGCCCGAGTTACAGTGGCCATGGGAGGGGGCTGACTCCCCTGCTGTCCTGGTGCTCAGGCTTCAGGTACTCACTTCCTCCTGGGGAAGGGTGGGCACAGACTCTCACTGACCTCCAATATCGGGGGGCTGGTGAGTCCTAAAACCACACTTGGCTCTGTGGGTCTCAGTAGTGCAACTGTGGAACGCAGTACCACGGGTTGGGGGCGCCACGTACCCCCACCCCCACAGGGACCTGACCAGGGGATGGCTGGGAGGCCAGAGTGGGGCTGGGGCTGGGCCTGGGAGCCTGACCTGCCACACGAAGTATGCGGCACCGGGGCGCGCCGCTATGGTACTGGGCCAGGGAGCCCCGAGAGCAGGAGCTGAACAGGAGGCTGCCGTCGGGGCTGGCGGCCAGGCCGGTGATGGCTCCGCGGTGACACCTGCACACACGGAGACGCCACTGCCTTGCCCCTGAGCTGCACCATCCCAGAACTCCTGCAGAATCCCCGAGGGGCAGCAGAGGGCAGACTTCCTGTAGACAGCCCTCCCCCGCACTGCCCGGTCTCCCACACTCCCCAGGGAACCCACAAACCACTGGAGCTTCCACCTCGATCGTCTGTGGGGCCAGGGCCAGCTGGCCACCCACCTGTGCTCCACTAGGGCCTCGGTGGCCTCCAGGCTGAAGGAGCGGACGGTCCCGCTGCTGAAGCCACAGAAGAAGGTGGGCTGGGTAGGGTGAAAGGCAACAGCACACGGGGCCTCCTCCGGAGACGCCAAGTCGTACAGCTGGAGGACGGGGCCATGTGAGGATGGACAGGCTGGGGCAACCAGCTGGCCACAAGGCCCGAGAGCCAGTCTCTCTCCAAGTGCCTTGAACCTTCAGGTCCCAAACAGAGGCAGAAGGACACAGGGCCCCACCCACCGGGCCTCAGTGTGGCCTGCGGCCCTCCAGTCCCTCCTTCCTGGCTGGCTTCCCTTCGGCCACACCCCACCTGCTGCAGGGTCGCTAGGTCCCAGATGCGGATAGTGTGGTCCTGAGACACAGTGGCCAGCTGTCCCCGGCTGCACTCAGTGGCAAGGGCCAGCACCGGGGCGGCGTGGGAGCGCACCAGCACGCTGTACTCCCGGGACAGGATGTCCAGGAAACCCAGGTGGCCCGAGGAGGTGGTGGACAGCACACGTAGGCCGTCAGGGCTGACGCGGACGGAGCTGATGGGGCCCTCGTGCTCTGCAGGCAGGGTGGGTCGGTGACTGCCCAGGCCTGTAGTGGGGTGGGCCTGGCACCTAGGCCAACCAGGGAAGGCTGACCATACATGCTGTGCCCGTACCCAGTCCCCCTGCTCAGGACACTGAGAAACGCGCTTCCCTGCCCCCTAGAGGCCCATCTCCCTGTGAGCTACAACAGGTGCCTCCCCTGTGACCACCCACTCCTGAGCTCAGCAACGGTGGACCCCAGCTCAGGACACAGCCCCTTGGAGCCCCATGACTGCCATCCAGCCCGGGGACACAGCCCTCCTGCGGCAACCCTGGTGGCAAGGTGATGTCGAGGCCCCACCTGCCTCCAAGAGCACAGAGGAAAAGTCCAGGGGCCAGAGTCGCAGGTAGCCGTCCTCGGAGCCCACGGCACACTTGGCCTGGGAGACGCTGAGGCTGCTGATGGCGATGCCGGGGCCTGGGTTGGGGGAGGCATAGTCAGCCCAAAGCGTCAGGGCCGCTCCTCCCAACACAGCAGGGCCCACCTACCTGAACTGAAGGTCTGCTTCTGTGGGAGGGGGCCACCGGGTGTCTGCGTGGGCAGGAGGCGGCGAGCGTGCCGCACAGCCATGCGCTGGTGGTCAATCTCCAGGATGTGGCCGCTGCGGCTGCAGACGTAGCTGCACAGAGAGGCAGAGGTAACAGGTGAAGGCGGAGAGGCCGAGGGGCGGGGCAGGGAATGGGCGAGCCCTGGCCGTTAGGGGAGGGAGGGTGGGGCTCACAGTGTGTGGCCGTCCTGGGGCTGCCTGAAGGCCAGGTCGGTGAACTCCAGCGCGTGGTGCTCCCCCAGGTCCACGGGGCAGGAGCGCAGCGCCCCCCCTCGCAGCCGCCACAGCCGCACGCTGCCCCGCCCGCATGATGCCATCCTGCGAGGGGTAGGAGGTGAGCCAGGGAGGAGGGGCCAGCTCACAACTCACCGCTCCCAGCATGGAGGTGGGCAGGCGGGCAGCTAATCACCTGGTTTCATCAAAAAAGGCCACCTCGAATGCCTGGATGTCGACGTCGCTGTGCACCTTCGTGAGGATGGCGACCTCTCCGCCTCGCCCCACCTGGGCCGTGCCCCACACCACCACTGTCTGCAACAAGTCCGCGCTGAGCACCCACGACCCACCTGGCTGCAGTGGGTGGGGAAGTTGGCCCCTGCGGCCCGGAGGAACCTACATGTGCCCACCCGGGGCTTCCACAGACGTGTATGCAAAAAGGAGCAAAAACACAACCACGGGTGGAGGAGAGGCCCCCGGTGAAACACCCAACTTCAGAGATGCTAGCATGTTAAACACGCCCAGCTCAGGTGTGGGGGACTTGCCACTGAAGAAGGTGAGGCCAGTCAGTCAAAGGTCAGCTCCATCCACGAGGGAGTGAAAGACACTCTGTGGCAAGTATGGCGCAGGGGTGCCCGGCGGGGCTGGGGGAGGCCTGTGGGGGACCCTTGCTGCCTGCCTGCACCCCAGGATGGGCTGTCCCACCTCCCCGGCCTGGCCCACTTACCACCCGTCCGTGGCGGTCCTTGCCGACACCACAGAGCACCCCCCCACTGTCAGAGAAGCTGCAGATGGAGAGGTGGAGGTCAGGGTTGCAGGCGCAGCCCCCAACCCCCTCAGAGACCCTGCACCCACCTGAGGGAGCAGACGGCGTGGACTGGGCTCTGGAACAGGGACAGGCACTCCCCAGTCTGGAAGTCCCAGAGACGCAGCATGCTGTGGGGCCGTGCCTGGACTGAGGCCAGCAGGGAACCGCTCCCATCCAGCGCCAGGGCAGAGACCTGGGGGGCAGCAGGGTGAGGGAGGGTGTGTGCCTGCAGAACAAGCCACCCCTGGGCCAGGGTGCCCACCTTGTCTGTGTGGCCAAGGAAGAGACGCTGCTCCCGGGTGTTGACACACAGGACGACGATGACCGCATGGCAAGGGTACACGATGGCGGCCCCATCCCGGGTCCACAGGGCCTGTGCACAGGGGCCGGAGGCTGAGGTCACAGGCTGGTTGGCTTCGTCCCCCCACCCCAGCACTCCCCCGAGCCCCACGAACAGGAGTCAATGGGATGCACACGCCAAAAGAACAGAGAGAGCTCGGGAGCACATGTGCGTGGGCAGGACTTCCTCTAAGTCCTGTCTGCAACACAAGAAACTTTGGGATTCAGGTGACAAAAAGCCAGAGGGCCCACAAAGACTCGGAGTTCGTGTCCTGGAAGGCCTGGCGAGCACATAGCCTCCTCTCCTGCTGCTGTCCCTGCAGGGTCCCACAAGTCTCGCCCATACCCGGCCCCACTAGGCTGGACGACACGCATCAAAGCTTTAAAGGGTGAGCAAGGGCTGTCAGGTCTCTGGAAGCTTGAGCGATTGGACCAGTACCGACCCGGCTGGTGTTCATGACACAAAGGGATGCCTGCGACGGGATGTCATCAAGTCAAGGAAGCACCGAGCGTGTGAGGATGCGAGCAGGGCTGGGCGTCCGCAGCGGTGAAGGGACCCGACGCCTGGGGAAGCTCGGCTGTCCACACAGCCACCTCAGGGAAACACGGGGTGTGCCCACTGTCCCCTCTGTGTATCTGACACTTGCACGACCCAGCAAGAACAGAGAACCCCTCACCCATTTGGTGCTGTGACCCCCAAAGCCGATGACCCCCTTGAGCCTCAGGACTGGATCCGGGAGGAAGCTCTGAAATAGGCAGACTCACAGTGAGACCCCGAAATGGTGAGGCTCCTGTCCCACCAGGGCTGCCCCACCCAGAGCTGGTGTCTGCCTCCCAAGAAAGCCACCTGGTTCTAGTGTCTTTTGCCAGCTGCTCTACGGCAGAAAACCAGGATTCCAATCACACTGCTAGACCCTCCAGGTACCCCAGTCCTGCGCCTGCCTGGAGCCTGAGCCCGTCCCCCCGCCTCAGCCCCCACAAACCACTGCGGCTAGGGTCAGGGCACCAGTCCCCTCCTTACTCTTTGTTGAAAACGATTGTTGCTCAAAGCCACCTCCAGTTGGTTCTGCTTTCTGCCAGGAGACTAGATGGAAAGGGACCATCTGCCACACGCAGGTTCCCAGTGGGCAGAGGCCCAACAGCCCTCCACCCACACCTCGTCCACATCCCACCCCCCTCGGTGGCACAGTGCAGCCCCACCTTCCTTGGGAAAAGCACTCACCTCTTGTGGGGATGCGGGGGCTGTGAGCTCCACCGTCGTTTGATGCTCAGACACGTGAAGGCTGTCACTGGCCACGTGCTTGTCAGTGGCCTCCACCCAGGCCAAGGGCTCCTGGCTATGGTCACTGGGGCCACCCACACTACAGACCTCGGAGCTCTCACAGGACACGCTGACTTCTGGAAGGGGCCTGGGCACGGAGGGGGCCTGGCGGGACTTCGGGAGGACAAGTGCCTGTTAGCACCCTGCGGCCACCACCCTCAGCCCCATCTCCGAAGGCACAGGGCACTCACGGCTGTGGGGCCATGCTTCTGGACCATGAGGGCCAGGCTGTCCTGAACAGGCTTGCTGAAGGCCGCTGGGTGAGGGAGAAGCCACGGCACAGGCCCCACTAAGACTGCAATTGAGAAGACTCCACTGAGCAGAGTGCAGACAAGCCTGTGAGGGTGTGGCCACAAGGCACTGGGCAGGGGGCAGCAGTGGGCCCTGGCCTTGCCCACTCTGCAGGAGGGAAGCCACAACAACAGCTGCAGCCCCCACCCTACCGTGGGCCCCGGCACCCCTTCCCAGTTGGAAAGCTTGAAGCCACCAGGCACCCTCATCGGAACCTCCCACACTGGGTCTGAGGCCTCGAGACAGCCTCCCCTCACCCTTGCAGGCATCATGCTGCTGCATTCACCTCCCCAGATGCAGCACCAGGCCCCCCTCTCCCGCCAAGCTCCATGGGCCCTTCAGGTCTGAACCTGGGTCACCGCTGGCCCCACAGGCCCACCTGCCTCAGTAGGGGAACAGCTCTTCTGAACTGCCTCGGAGCGTGCTTTTGAGCTGTCGCTTGGAAACCTCAGCGGGGTGGAAGGACAGTCAGCTTCCAGGGGCGGCCCTGCCGTCCCTCCACCCGGCTGCCGTCCCTTCACCCAGCCGCCCTCAGGACAGGCAGAGGCGCTCACCGGATGTGGACATAGTGGTCGTGCCAGCTCTCCCCTTTTGGCACCGGGAATGCCATTTCTCGAGGTATGGGGGTGATAGGCAATTTTGCATGCCGGGCTCCAGCGACAGTGACAGCTACGAAGAGCAAAGTCCAGGGAAGCCCACCCAGCTCCCTCTCCCAGCCCAGACAAGACAACACCAGGTGCCAGCCAGCAGGGTACTGCCTGGCCACCAGCCCAGCCACCACCTCCCCCAGCGGCTGCCTTGGGAGCTGGGAGACTCAAAGATGGTACAACATGGGCATTTTCACCAAATGCCAGGGAGGGTGTGGAGGCCAGCACACAAGGAGTTAGAGCAGGTGGGCTACAGGCTAAGCACACCTTTAGCCCTCACCGGGATTGAAGCACAGGTCACTGGTGTAGAGGTTCCTGACCAGCAGGCTAGCACACAGCCTGATGCTCTTGAGGTGACTGTAGCATCGGTTCAGGTAGCCCAGGAGAATGTCATGCAGGTCGAGCTGCAGGCAGGTCCAGCGGGCACCAGGGAAGCCCACACCTGCCGGGTGTGCAGGACAGGAGCAAAGGTCAGAGCCTACCCCCTCACCAACCGACCCACAGCACTCTCTGCCCTCGGCCTGTCCCCACTCTCATGGTCACAGCCACGTGCCCCTACACCCAGGCTGTCCCTGGCCTGCCTCCCCCCCTGAGCCTTCTGGCTGGCTACCTCTCCCAGACTATCTGCGCCCTGTTCACACCTCATCTGCATGTTACCTTTCCTGGGTGTTCCAGTCTCACAGATGAAAGGAAACTGAAGCCACGTGGCTGTGGACTTGAACTCCTTAAAGAAGTTGGAGAATGACACTCGGATAACCTGGCTGTCCTGTGGGTACACAGCATGGCCGTGAGGAGAGGAGACTGCAGCAGGAGTGCAGGGCCCCCACCGGCAGCTCCCGCTCTCCAGATTGTAACCTCGGCACACAGGTCCAGGTGAATGACGAAATGCTTGGCGGTCAGGGGCCGAAAGAGCACGTACAGGTAGCGTCCGGTCAGCCCCAGGGACTGAGTGCTGGTTTTGGGGAGCTGGATGTAATTGCCAGCAGAGACAGGGCCCCGCACGCGGTACACAGTGCACTGGAGGGTCTGGTCCTGCAGAGAGACACGGGAGGCGTGGCGTCCCGCTCAGCCCCTCGGAGCGCCAGGAGGGCTGCAGCAAAGCGGCCCAGGAGGCAGAGGAGAGGCCGCCACTCCTGCTGCCAGGCGCCCCGGCCCACTTACCGTCACGACGGCCACGTCGCCCTTCTTAGAGGACCGCTTCCACTCGTCCACCTTGAAGTGTCTGAAGACGTTGACGAACGGCTGCTGCCACACTGGGGGACACGGGGGCGTGAGGTGCCAGACCCACCGCGGGTCTAGGGAGGGGGCCGGGGCAGGGTCTGCGCGCTCCCCAGCTGTGACAGCCAGAGCAGCACGCGGACTGGGCTCCGGGCGAGTCTCAGCACCAACCCGTCCGCGGCGGCGCCGGATCTTGGGCCCCAGACTCCGGCGCCCGGCCCCGGGCCCCGAGCCCCGAGCCCCCGGCCCTCCCGCCGCGCGCCGATACCTCGGGCCATGGCGCCGCCGCTCGCGCTTCCCGCCTCGGCCGCCGCGCGCCCCACGCAGGGCACGCAGTGCGCGCCTAGCAACGGCGCCACTTCCGCCGTCACGGCGGCAGGGCACGTGATCGCGCTTCAGGGTCGGGGCCTGACACGTGATCGCGCGACGGGGCGGGGACTGTTGAGAGACCGTGCTGGGGGTCTGGACGCCCACCTCACCCGCTGTTTCTCGTGGCGCACCAAAACGTTGCCCGACCACTTACTCTTCTCTGCTGTCGTGCCCCGGGGTATAAGGAGCCTCTGCGGCCACTCCCAAGCCGGGACCCCCTGGGGGTACTCTAGCGCCACCAGCTGTGGGATCCGGGGAGGTTCCTGACTCTCTCTGGGAGTCATCTTTGTACAGGGAATGAGAGGCAGACGAGAAATTGCGAGCTGCACTTGGCAGGAGCTGTCCCCACCTACGCTGTTGCTACCTAGCCCTGTGGAGGCACGTGTGTCAGATGCAGGCAAGGTCACCTGGCCCCACAGGTAAAGCAATGTCCTACAGGACCCCGAGGGCTCCCCACCAGACCTGGAAGATTCAGAGACAGCACCAGGCGTCCTGAGACCTGACCGCAATTCTGGGTGGCTGGGGCGCCATCTCAGGGTCAGTTATGTAACATTTCTGGGTCTTGAGACCAGGTTCAGACACCTGCCAATGACTGCGGGGCGGGGGACCAGGTTTAGACACAGCTTCAGCTGTGAGGAGATGAGGCAGGCTACAATGGAAGGCTGGGCTGGGCCTGGTGCTGAGACACAAGCGCCCCCTCCTGCATCCATCCCCCACCGCCCCCAAGTAAAGGCCTTTCCAAAAGGCAGTTTCTCAACTTTATTAGCCTGGAGCTCCTCCCTGCCAGCCCCACGGGCTGGTCCCCGGGCACAGTGAGCAGGACTGAGGTCAGACAGTTTCAACCCCTGGCCTCTGGCAGCCTGGAACAGCTGGGCCAAGGGGTCAGCAGGAGCAAAAGTCCAAATTCTGGCACTTCAGGTGTGGCCGGCTCCTGGCCAGGCCCAGGGTGAAGCACGGCCCACCGCAGTGGGTGGACAGGGCGCCGTGGTCCTCTCCTGGCAGAGGGTCCAGCGTGGGGCGGGGCCAGGCCCTGCACGAGCAGCATTCCTTCCAAAGCTGCGACTAGGAGCAGTTGGTGATCCTGGCCAGGAACTGCTGTGCCCACCACTCGTCCAGGTCGATGGGTACGAAGTCTGTGGGATGCACAGAAGTCTGGGCAATGATGCACCTCCCAGGCTGACCAGTGTCTCCCACCTCGAGCTGATCACAAGCCCCTCACCCAGACCCCAACTGTAGCAGACACTGGTAAGAACTGGGTCAGGCTCCAGTCCTCTTCCCAACCCCCTGGGGCCAGAACCTGGCTGAGCCAGATCAGGGTTGGAGGAGGTGGAGGGGACACCCTGAGGGTGGGGGAGGGCTCACTCTGCAGCCGGGGGTTGGGGGTCCTCTCCACGTATTGCACTGGCCTCGGCCCGCTCTCACCGGCTGGGCCACCACCCAGCTGCTGCTCCACTTGCTGCCAGGCTGTGGGGAGAGGATGGTCAGGCTGAGCCAGGCCCCTGGCACCGTGTCTCCCACCCCAGGGCCTGGTGGCTACCCTGGACCCCAGCCCAGAACTGGGAGTGGGCAGCCTGATGGATGGTCACAGGAGAAACAGGCAGAGAACTCAGGAAGAGCCCAGGCCTCTGGCAACTTCGAGTGAGGTTACAGTGGGAAAAGGACCAGTGGCCCAGGTCACACCCTCGGGCCTCAGCACTACCTTCGGACACAAATCGGACGTTCTCCTCGTGGGCCAGTGTGTAGGTCTCCTGGGTTCCCTTGAGGGACGGGGATGTGGCAGGTGGCCGCCGGCCATTCACCCGATTGAACACGAGCCTTGGCCCTGGACTGCAGGAAGGGAGAGGAGATGGTCAGCAACTGTTCCAAGCCCAGGTGTTACCTGGCAGAGCTCCCGGAGCAGCCTCAGGCCACCCTTACCACCCCTGGGCCAAGCCCAGCCTGGGCACTTCCCTGAATCACAGGAAGGCTGTGTGCTGCAGCCAGTGGCCAAGGCCTTTCTTGTACAGGCCTGTGCCCCCAGCAGCTCAGTTCACAACTGCAGCCCCCCACCCTGAGCCAGGCCTAAGACTGCAGGGGTGGAGTGGGGCCTCTCTGTCCCCCTAGTTCCCCTGCAGAGCTCCATGCTCAAGGCACATAGGCAGCCCTCCAAGGGTCTCAGGCACCCCCACTGCCACCAGCCACCCACCTCCCCTGGACCAGCCAAGCCTCCATCACCCCAGGTTTTGACCTGAGTAAAGGTCACTTGGCCCAACCCCACCCACCAGGCACAGTTCTTGGCCACTTTCTCCCCCACAGAAGTCGCTCCATCTCACGATGCCCCCCAGTGTGGGATGAAGGACCCAAACAAGAGCTGGCGGCCTTTGCCCTTCCCTTTCCCAGCTGCCCCAGGCCCCCAGGGACAGCTCCTGGTCTGGCTAGACAGCACCAAGTGCTGAGTGGGCCATCCTGAGTAGGGAGGGTGTGATGCAACCCTGGCCCACCCCTGCAGGCCCCAGACGAGGGGCTATGTTCTTGCCCACGGGGGCAGGAATGCTGAGTGAGGAGATGGCCCTGGGTGCTGGAGCTCGGCCTGGTGGGCATTCAATGTCCAGGTGGCCACTGGGCCCATCCCGGCCAGCCGGGCCCAGGGCATTGGTGGGCTGCCCTGGCCAGTGGCAGCTGGCCCAGCCCTGTGCACATGAAGCCTGGGACAGGGCCGTGGAGAGTGCGGGGCCCACACCTACAGCAGGAGGTGGGAGCCGGGAGTCCTGGGCTGCACGTGCCACTCCGCCAGGCACTCGCGGTCCCGCCGGCCTGCTCGCCATCCTGGGCTCAGGTGCCCCACCGCCGCTGGGGTTTCCTCCTCAGTTGAGAGGGGCACTAAAATAAAGAGGAGCGTCTTGAGGGGCACCGGTCCCACCAGCTCCAGGCTGGCAGGATCGGGTGGCCACATAGAATGTGGAGGGGCAGGGTTCCTCCCAGGCCTGAGCTATACCAACCAGAGGGCGTAGATATTTGTCCCTAACTGGAACAGCCCCTCGCCTGCTACCCTTAGCCCTGCAAGGCCGCAAACTCTAGAAAAATTTGGAGACTGAACATCAAAGAAGGAAAAAAATAATTGCATTCAAGGCTGTAAATTGCAAGTACCTAGGGCTGAGAAGGGGCCCCAGCAAGCGGGCACCTGACCAACCGCTGCCCGCTGCTGGCAGTTACGTAAGGCGGTTCTGCGGGCCCTCTGTGGGAAAGGGCGCAGCTCCCTGTGCACCTATGGACGAGTCTGGCGTCCGTCTTCCCCACCCTTCTCCGTGCCAGCGCCCAGGGACTCGGCCCCGCAGGAAAGCCCCGCCCACAGGCAAGCTCCGCCCACGGCAACAGCAGCACCGGAATCCCTGCTAGGTGCCTGCTGATACAGGCGTCACTTCCTTTTACTTAACCCCCCTTCACTATCCTCCGAGGTAGACCACCCACCCGAAGTGACCTGTCCAAGGTTACATGTGGTGAGTGGGTGGCAGCATCAGAACTCTATGCTTGTCTGACCCCAAAGCCCACAACCCAGTACAGCTTCCAAGCCCCTTCCCCCACCAGTCCACCTCCCCTGCACCATCAGGTGGCCCCATTTTCTCTTCTCTCCAACAGTTGATCTTATTCTCTCTCGCTGGAAGGGAGAACTCATCACAGGCACAGACCCATGTGGCCTGTCTACCACCACGGGCAGTGCCCGGCCGGAATCTGAGCCCGGACATTTACCAGGTCAGATGCTTTGAGAACCTGTGGTGCACCAGGCACAGAGGGTGCAGCAGTGGCTCAGACTCCTTCCTCCTGGGCAAAGTCTGGGTGAGGGAGGGTGGACAGGAAGTCTGGGGGGAGTGATTTCAGAAGTTTCAGGGGCTCCTGGCGTGGAGGACCTGCTGGCTGCTCTGGCCTCCCAACGGGGGTACTCTTCAAGGTCCCTGAGACTGGCAGGGGGCAGCTCAGGGAAGGAGTGACCTCAGAGGGAAAGGGGGATGGCATGACCAGCAAACACTCTGCCTTCCTGCCGCTCCCCTGCACTCACAGTGCCATACAGGACTGCGGCAGGCTGAGGGGCCAAGCACCAGCACCCCTTTGAACCCCGGGACCTGGCAGGCTGCAATTTTTTTTTTTTTTTTTTTT
>RJWK010052154.1:0-15727 GCA_004363435.1 Platanista minor | reverse complement strand
CTCAGATGATATGCTTACTGTGCTTATCACAGAGATGATATATAGTAAACACTTAATATGCTTATTTTTGTTATGATGAGGGGATATCAACGGATCTGCCTCAGTTTGTAGATTTATATTAGGCTGACAGGAGAATCTGACATAGCAGGCCTTGGGAGCCAGCTCTGTAAAGACAATTTCTGACTAATGAGTTTCCAAGTTGTGTGGCCTCTATTCCTGCACACCTCGTATTCCATCTGCCCTTGCCTTTTCATGCATGCTCTCCTAATTGCATCTAGGCCCTTATAACCCTTGTTCTTGGAAAGATTTTGTAACTGTGCTTCCCTTAATTCACTTCTTGCTGTCAGAGGACTCTTCCATGAAGACAGATTTAATGTTAACACTCCTTGGTTTAAAACCTCCAATGGCTTTCCATTATCTATTTAATCTCTGTAAATGGTCGAGGCCTTCAGGGCTCCTCCTTCTGTGGCTCACTGAAATAAACTTGGGCTTTGGTGCTCCAGAGGCGGTTGTTTAAACATGACTCTTGGCAAAAGTATTCGACCTTGGTGCTTATTTGAATTACCTGAGCCTCTGTTTTCTCACTGGTAAAATGGAGATTATGTTATTTGCCTTGCGGGTTGATATAAGGCTTAGAGATGATGGAAGTATAGTTGGTGGCTCAAAAAAATGACAGAGATTATCCTGCTACACTGCTTTTGCTCTCCCCTGTTCTTTCTTACCCCGGTGTCTTTTCTCAAATCCAAAACATAGATCATTCCACTTTACCTCGATTCTACATCTTCACCCCCTCGCCTTTTAAGCATCCCTGATTTTAAGAATTGAACATCATTATCCTTGGAGATTTCTACCCAGATTGTTATCAAATGTAAACATGACATGTTAATAAAGCCATATTCTTGGGTTTTAATGAAACCAACAACTTTTTCACTTTAAAACTTGACTTTAATGGGTGTATTTCCCTATGTCAGAGACCCATAATAGATATGAAAATGGGGAGTAAAATGCTAAGTTTAGGAAAAGCAAACATGGACAGGATTTCTACTCGTAGTGATTGCCTAGGAGACAACAGAAGATCAATTTTTCTATGTCTTGGCTTGACTTTTCAGCCTACTAGGTGTTCCTCCAACTTAGTAAATATTCATATTTACTGATTCCACTGCACGTTTTATCTCCCTCAGAATCATGTCCAGAATATACCCTAAGTGAATACATTTTTTAGCAAGAATGATGAATTAAAGAATATCTGAGCTGTAACAGATATATCTTAAAAGTTTCAAGTGGTTTGTTTCGATAAGTAGAGAAGGCATGAATTCAGTTTGGAAGTGAATGTTTGAACTTTCTCTTACTTTCTTTTCAATTGTTGTGGGACTGAACAGTATTTATTAAATAAAATAGAGGAGTGTGTAGGTTTAAGCTGTTTCTTTCCAAGAGGTCCTGGCAGGATAAAGTTATTGATAATTGGATGGACAATATTTCCATCTATTTATGAAAAGGGAACAATAATTATAGTCGTTCCAAAATATAGTAAAGAATTAGAATTAAATACAATTAAAAGCCATTTAAGAAACCCAGAGAGCAGGTAATTAGTTTCATTTGACAACTTGACAGGTGATGGTTTTCTCCCCTTACTTACCTGTGCTCATCCACAGACAATGCTTGAGCCTGGATCTTTCGATAATTCTTAACTTAAAACTTTTAGCTCTACTGTGGGGTCAAGACCTGTCACACAGCGGATTGTGTGGCATCGAAGATCAACATGAAGAAATGAGATCGGTTCTGCTGTTATTCAAAGCTGGCACTTTGTTTGTGGAAGAAAACAGGTGTTCCCAGGCTCAGATGATAAATTTGCCTGTTATCACTTACGTTTCCTCTATATTTTCAACATGGGAGTAAAAATAATACAGCAGTATCTTATTTAGTGAAATTTCAAACAGTCAAAAATTTCTATTTATCATGCACCTTCTTTCCCAACTCACACATAGAATCATAGTGCTGTGATGCTGAAAAATGTTCATCTTGAATCTTCAGATGGTTTGGTTATGTCTTACTACCTATAGAGGGCCATGTCATTCAGTGTAGTCTAATTACTTTGAAAATTGGCAAGTTGCCTTTGTTATATATGGTAAGACTCACTACTCTTGACAAATATGAGTGAGCTGTACCTGCTAATGTTGGTAATGCATCTTGGTAGACTTCAAAGGAGATTTTTAAGTGTATTTAGAAATGAAAAAAAACATTCCCCTGAATATGCCCTTGGCATTGGTGTCCTTTCTCTTATTCAGCGGGTCTGGATGCTCACAAAGGAGAGATACCTATGCAGTATTCTTCTCAGCTTAGGAATCAAGATGGGTATTTTCTGGGTCAAAACCAACCAGTTCTAGAAAGGAACTAAAGCTCTTTAGTCTACACTGGGTACTAGCAAGATTAAGCTTGTAAAGTTCATTGGGTTGATTTGAGAGCTTTTAAAGACAAGCTGCAGCTCGGTGGTCTAATTGTCTATCCAAATTTATTTACTTCTTGCATTTTACCTCCAAATCCTCCATTGAAATCTGGCACCTTCCTTTGTCTGGTTACACTAGCCAGAACTAACAGCAATATGAATTCACTTAATGGACAAATCAGTTTCCCTTTACTGTTTCTTATTGTTTGCATCTAAAGTCAAAACCCTAGACTTCTTCCCGTTGTCCAGTCTCCATCTCTCTTCAACCAAATTCAGACACGCAGGCATCTCATGCCCCAACTTCTAGTTTGCCTGTAACCTAGACAACATCCAGCTGCTGCTACCATTTTGTATCCTACCTTTGTCTTCACTCCCCATTTACCCAACTTTATAAACCTTGGATCACAAAACAAGAAGAGATAAACTGTGTCTATATGAACCATAGGCTCTGCTTTTGAATATTTATGTATTTAGTTTTTCTTATGGCACTTCACCCATGCACAGAACTGAATTTCCTCAAGAGATAACTTGACAAAAATCCTTGAATAGCTAAGTGATGTTCAATCATCTAGCATGATAAAGCAATGTAATTTGGTTAGATGATAATTCCGTATGAGAGAAACGGAGTGGGAGGGAAAATAGAATGAGCGTAAAACCTTATTTTCTCTTAACTTTACTTTTGTAGGAATCTGTCTTCATATATACAGCTTTTTATTTGGAATACAGCTTGGAGTCTCTGAAGCAAACATTGCTTCATATACACTGTGATACCAGATCAATGATGCGGTTGGTGCACTGAGCAAAAGGAGCTCAAGATTATGTTGCCGTTTTCTTTTACTGTTCGGTCAACAGAAAAAAGAGCCAGAAGAAAAGAAATAAAATACAAAGGGAGGCATTTTCATCTCCTGTTTTCAGAGCTTTCGTTCTCCATTAATTCCCAGGGAACTAGTGTGCAATATCATGTAATTACCACTTTAAAAGGCAACTATAGAACTTTTTAAATAAAGCATCTAAGATGTTATGCTTTCACATGTACAAATGACAAGGGCATCTTTTTTAAAATTTTATTTTATTGAAGTATAGTTAATTTATCAATACAAGGTGTTAATTTCAATGCTGTAGTGTCAATTTCCGCTGTACAGTAAAGTGATCCAGTTATACATATACATACTCTTTCTCAAATTCTTTTCCATTATGGTTTATTACAGGATATTGAATATAGTTCCCTGTACTCTACAGTAGGACCTTATTGTTTATCCATCCTATATATACTAGTTTGAATCTGGTAATCTCAAACTCCCAGTCCATCCCTCTCCTACCCTCTTTTGCAACCACAAGTCTGTTCTCTAAGTCTGTGAGTCTGTTTCTCTTTTGTAGATAAGTTCATTTGTGTCATATGTTAGATTCCACAAATAAGTGATATCATATGGTGTTTGTCTTTCTCTTCCTGACTTAACGTCACTTAGTATGATCATCTCTAGGTCCACCCATGTTGCTGCAAATGGCATTATTTCATTCTTTTTTATGGCTGAGTAATATTCCATTGTATATATGTACCACATCTTCTTTATCCATTCGTCTGTTGACAGATGTTTAGGTTGTTTCCATGTCTTGGCTATCATAGAGAGTGCTGCTATGAACATAGGGATGCATATATCTTTTCAAATTAAAGTTTTGTCCAGATATATGCCCAGGAATGGGATTGCTGGATCATATAGTAACTCTATTTTTAGTTTTTTAAGGAAGCTCCATACTGTTTTCCATAGTGGCTGCACCAATTTACATTGCCACCAACCTTGTAGGAGGGTTCCCTTTTCTCCACACCCACTCCAACATTTGTTATTTGTAGAGTTTTTAATGATGGCCATTCTGACCAGTGTAAGGTGGTACCTCCCTGTAGTTTTGATTTACCTTTCTCTGATAATTAGCACTGATGAACATCTTTTCATGTGTCTATTGGCCATCTATATGCCTTCTTTGGAGAAATGTCTCTTTAGGTCTTCTGCTCATTTTTTGATTGTTTCTGTTGTTGTTGTTGTTGTTATTGAGTTGTATGAGCTGTTTGCATATCTCTTAAATTAAGCTCAACAAGGGTTTCTTTAATGAAGTTTCAGTTAGGCTGGTAATAATATTTGGCAAGCATTAACACAGTATACCTTTTCCTATTCTTTTGACCTATTTGTGTCCTTATTTTTAAAGTGGGTTTCTTATAGTGATAATATAGTTGGGTTTTGCTTTTTTTTTTTGGTGCAATCTCAACAATTCTGCTTTTTAATGGGGTTGTTTAAACCATTTACATTTAATGTGATTATTGATATAGTTGGCTTAAAATCTACATATTTTGTGATTTGTTTTCAATTTGTCCCATTTCTTTGTTCTTTTCTGGATTGCTTTTAATTATTCCATTTTATCTCTTTTGTTGTCTAGTGTACTAGCTCTAACTCTTTGTTTTGCATTGTGAGTGGTTGTTTCATGGTTTATAGTGTACATCTTTAACTTGTCTTAGTCTACCTTCAGAGATATTATACTACTTAATATGTTTATAAGACCTTACAATATAATTCCATTTCCCACATACTGGACACTGTATTATTATTGTTATACATTTTACTTCTATATACTTTATAAACCCCACACAACAGTATTATTTCTGTTTTAACAAGTCTGTCTTTTAAAGGTAATAAAAACTAAGAACAAAGATTATATTTACCCATTTCTGGCACTCTTCATTTCTTTGTGTATATCTAGATTTTCATATGGTTTTCTTTCTGCCTGAATGACTTTCTTAAATATTTTGTGTAGAGCAGGTCAGCTGGTGATGAATTCTTTCAGGTCTTGTGTGTCTGAAAAGTTTGTATTTTGACCTTATTTTTGGGTATAGAATTCAAGGTTGACTTTTTTTCCCTCTTTCAGTACTTTTAATATGATGCTATGGTTTGCATTGTTTCCAAAGACAAGTTCACTCTCATTTTTATTTTGTTCTTCTGTCCACGATGTTTCTTTTTACTCTGTCTGCTTCTAAGACATTTTTCTTTATCATTGGTTTTAAGCAATTCAATTATGTTGTGTCCTAGTTGAATTTTCTCCATGTTTCTAGGTTTGAGGTTCTTGGTGCTTCTTGGAGTTCTGGATTTATAATTTTCATCAAATGTGGAAAAAAGCCAGCCATTACTTTTTCAGATGTTTCTCCTATACTCCTTTTCTTCTCACTTGAGTGTAGTTCTTTCACAGGTCATTGTTGCTTCATTCATTTTTTAAAAGTCTCTTTTTACTCTTTGTTTCATTCCTGAGAGTATTGGTATGGGACAAGTTCACTCATGTTTTATTTCTATAATGTCTAATCTGCTAGTAATTCCATCTAACATCCAAGGTATTTTTGGTTATCTCATTGATTATTTTTTGTCTCAGTCATATATTTTTTTAATCTCTAGAAGTTTGGTTTGATCTTTTAAAATATTCTTTTATGTCATATCATGTTCAATTTTTCATCTAGCTTTTTGAAAATATGGAATAAAGTTATAATAATCATTTTAACATCTTTGTCTATTAATTCTACCAATTGCATCATTTCTGGGTCAGTTTTCCTTGATGTATTTTTAGCGTCATTGTGAGTCATATTTTCCTACCTCTTTGCATGCCTGGTAATTTTTTTTAAAAAAATATGTATTTGTTTATTTTTGGCTGCACTGGGTCTTCATTGCTGTGCACAGGCTTTCTCTAGTTGTGGGAATAGGGGGCCACTCTTCACTGTGGTGCTTGGGCTTCTCATTACGGTGGCTTCTCTTGTGGCGGAACACGGGCTCTAGGCGCACGGGCTTGAGTAGTTGTGGCACTCAGGCTCGGTATTTGTGGCTCACAGGCTCTAGAACGCAGGCTCAGTAGTTGTGGTGCATGGGCTTAGTTGCTCTGCGGCATGTGAGATCTTCCTGGACCAGGGCCGGAACCTGTGTCCCCTGCATTGGCAGGCGGATTCTTAACCACTGCGCCACCAGGGAAGCCCCCTTTTTTTAAAAAAAATTTATTTATTTATTTATTTATTTATTTATTTATTTATTTATTTTTGGCTGAGTTGGGTCTTTGTTGCTGCGCGCAGGCTTTCTCTAGTTGCGTCGAGCAGGGGCTACTCTTCATTGTGGTGCACAGGCTTCTCATTGTGGTGGCTTCTCTTGTTGCGGAGCACGGGCTCTAGGCATGAGGGCTTCAGTAGCTGAGGCTCGCGGGCTCTAGAGTGCAGGCTCAGTAGTTGTGGTGCACGGGCTTAGTTGCTCCGCAGCATGTGGGATCTTCCTGGACCAGAGATTGAACCTGTGTCCCCTGCATTGACAGGTGGATTCTTAACCACTGTGCCACCAGCAAAGCCCTGCATGCCTGGTAATTTTTTAAAGAATATTTTTATTTATTTATTTATTTTGTTGTGCTGGGTCTTAGTTGCAGCAGACGGGCTCCTCAGTTGCGGCTCGCCTGCTCCTTAGTTGCAGCACATGTGCCCTTTAGTTGTGGTCAGAGGGCTCTTTAGTGGCAGCTCACGGACTCCTTAGTTGTGGCATGCGAACTCTTAGCTGCAGTATGCATATGGGATCTAGTTCCCTGACCAGGGATTAACCATGGGCCACCGGCATTGGCAGCGCTGAGTCTTAACCACTGTGCCACCAGGGAAGTCCCATGCCTGGTAATTTTTGATTAGATGCCAGACATTGGGATTTTACCTTGTTGAGTGCTGGATATTTTTCAAATCTTTATAAATATCCTTGAGCTTTGTTTTGGGATACAGTTAAATAACTTGAATAGTCTGATTTTTTCTAGGCTTGCTTTTAAGCCTCATTAGGCAGCACCCAAGAAGCATATAGCTTGCATCTAATATTGCCCCCATACTGAGGCAATACCTTCTGGACACTCTATTTTATATCTCATGAATTTAATGATTTCCCACTTGGACTGGTGGGAGCAGACACTGTTTCTGATCTATGTGGACTCCAAAGATTTTTTCCTCTACTTCTTTTGCGTTCCATTTCTTTCCTTAGTCTCAGGTAGTTTCCTCACACACATATGCTGACCAGAATTACCCTGAAATTTCAACTGAGCTCTTCTGCAGTTTCTGTAGTTGTTTCCTCTCTTTACTCTGCCCCACAACCTCTAGCAGTCTTGTCCTCCCTGCTCTCTCAGCTTTATTTCTTCAACTCAGAGATACCACTGTGTCTCTCCTAGATTCCTCCTGTATATGTTTCATCCTGGAAACTCTCTTCAGTTATAGTTAGCTGAGGTATTATAGGACTTATCTCATTTGTTTTTCCCTCTCTTAGTAATCACTGTCCTGTGTTGCCTGATGTTCAATTTCCTAACACTATTTTTTCCCCATATATTTTGTCTGTTTTATAGTTGCTTTAGGTGACAGGATAAATCAGTTCTCTAATCTCCATTGTGATTGATAGCGGAAATCTCTGTCAATCATATTTTATTTAAGACTTGTCAACCTATCAAAGTACGTTTCCAGAACTGGAAAAGTTTTACCTGCCTTTGCAGGAAATGTATTGAATCTGATCAAGTTTTTCCATTATTTGGGTTCCCGTCTGTTAATTTGTCATCTGCTCAAAAGAATATAGCAAAAAGTCTTCTATCATCAATTTATTAGTCAGTTATTTTAAATGCAAAATTGGTACAATACTATCAGCCTTCAACTTTCATAGAGGTACATATATATACCTCTTTCATTAAGGTACATAGAAATATTCAACTTCAGGCAATGACTGAAAAATCTTTGGAAATGGAACTTTATGAATGCAAATTTTAGCCATGTATATTTCATGGCTAAAACCTGAAGTAACAGTAGATCCTTCCATTTCTAAAATTCTCGAATTTTGTTTTTATGATAGCCTCAAAGAGGGACAAATTTAGAATTATTGTCTTTTTAATATTTGCTAAGTAGAACTCTTCAAAAATGAGTCAACCATGTTCAGCATAAATGGAATATCAAAGGCTTTTGTTAAAATGAAATGAAAGACTTAGGGATATAAATATTTCTTGAACACCTAGCATTGGGAATAAAAGACCAAGAGAAATAACAACAAATTAATTCCTTAACTGTGCTCTTCTTCAAGATGCTGTTGGTTTTTGTGAGTTCTTTCTCTGTATACAAGCACGTTTACATGTATGTAAAGCTATGTTTGTGTATGCATGTGTGTGTATGATATTATTACAGTTGGAAGAACTGTGTGGATCATGTACTACCACTCTGATCACTTAGAGGAACCTCTACCTAATATAATGTCATGCCTCAATTTACTGGCACAGGAGAACATATCTCCTAACTCAAGCCCAGTAAAATTCCCTCTCTTCTTGTTTCTGTATTTCTCCTTCATTCTTACAGTGGAGGAAAAATATCTGGAAAGATCTTATGTTATTCTACATCACAACTCATTTTTTCCCATGGAAATGATCTTTTTCTACCCATTAAAAACGTTTACGTGAACAACAGGTTATTTGATGGTTGGGCACGGTTATCTGGGCCATGGGTTCATCGTACCATGCATGCAGTGTTGGATTACAAAACCATTTTATCTTAGATGCTAGTATCTGTATCATTTTTTAACCCATCAATTTACAATAGTCATTAAAGATAGAGGGGACAGTTTCTTCTAGTTTTTGGTACTTCTTACCAAAATAATTTATGCACTGGGTATGTCATTTATCAAGCATTCCATCTGTCCTTCTGCACCTTCCATCCCTAAAATACAATAGCTCAAGAAACAGTTACAAACTGTATTTATTTGCTGATCACTCCTCAGCACTCAGGCCAGTAGTCTTAATGAAGTGCCGTCTCTTCTCTACAAAAAAAAGTCTTGTGTTGCATGAAGTACAATTTTACAGAATAGTGTCTTTGGTAGATAAAAGTGGCCACAAATACTTTACAATTTCTCCTACCAAGAGGTGGAGTAATGTCCCTACTGCTTGTGTCTGGGTTATCTTGAGACTCGCTTTGATCAATATATTATGGCAGAAGTGAAATTATGTGAGACCTGAGCTGAGGCCTTCTAAGGTTTTGAAGCTTTTGTTTTAGTTCTCCTAGGAGCCTGTCTCTTGGAGGGTGAGAGAGACCCAGATACCTCAGTTATCTCAGCCATTCCATTTGTCCCAGCTGAGACCCCAGACATGTGAGTGAGCCCAGTCGACCCCACATGGAGCAGAGGTGAAATTGTTCCAGCTGAGTGCATTCCAAATTTCTGACCTACAGAATCACAAGCAAATTTTATTTATTTATTTATTTATTTATTTATTTAATTACTTTTTCATTTTCATTTATTTATTTTCTTTTTTGCCGTCCGCGGGCCTCTCACCGTTTGCGGCCTCTCCCGTGGCGGAGCCCAGGCTCCGGACGCGCAGGCTCAGCGGCCACGGCTCACGGGCCCAGCCCGCTCCGCGGCACGTGGGATCTTCCCGGACCAGGGCACGAACCTGCGTCCCCCGCATCGGCAGGCGGGCTCTCAACCACTGCGCCACCAGGGAAGCTCGCAAATTTTTATTTTAAGCCACTAAGTTTTGTGGTAGTTTCTTACACAGCAAAGGCCCGTGTACGGATGAATCGTCCTCCACCGCTGCCTTCCTTCTTCCTTCCTTTTAATCAGCCTTTTTAATGACTTCACTTTCTCTTCTCTGGGCCCTTTAAAAATCTGTCACTTGTCATATCATACTCTAGGCAATCCCTTTGCTATTAACCGTTTATATAAAGTTTTATAGGAGCGCAGTCTTTAAAAAAAATCTGCTTATTTAATTCTCCTAGAACTCTTGTGAAATTAATAGATGGCAATGATATTCCATTTTAAGATGATGAAGCCAATGCTTTGCATTAATATACCTTTTTTTAGAGAGGCTCACTTTGCTTTGTAGACAGGATCGCACCATTCCTTTAATTGTGCAATGAGATAGATGAAATGTGATGAGCAAACTTAATCACTTCATGGAATTTCTGGCACTGCTTAGTGTTCCTTTCTTTGGCTGAATGTTTATATATGATATAATAGGTAGTCCATGTAGGAAATAATCACAAAGGCATAACAGAATGTTTTACTTTGTTTATACAGAGCCAAAGGGTAGGCTCAATTACAGATTTTCGAGTTCATTTGAGGAAGATAAAAAAGATTTACCCTCTTTGTATTCCATTCCTAACATTTTCCCTCTTAAGTTTTTGTACTTTAGGACTTAAAGTTATCTGCTTTTGCTTCTTTTATGGATTGTGTGAATTGGTTAGCTGCTAAAGTTTGTTTTATCTTAGAAAGTTTGGAAGTGGCATGTTTGTTAGCAAGTGTCCTTTGTTTCTTGGAATTGGAAAACCTGCCTCATGTTTCAAAAACACATTTAGTTGTAGCCACCACCTCATCACAGGACGTATTGTCTTCACGTTCCTAAGCTCAAATAAAGATTTGCCCTTAAATTTGTGACCTAGGAACATGTTAGCTTATGAGGAAAATCTATCCTCAGGTCTGTAAAACTACCAAAAAGGTATAAAATTTGTGTGGATGTGCCTTTTGTTCCTGGAAAAGCATAGCTTTCCTCAGTTTTCCAACAAACCTGTTGCTCCCCAGTTTTTGAACCTGTGTCCCAGGAGCTCAGATTTTACGACATTTCTCTATTCCTGCTTCAGTTCCACCAAGAATTATGCTCCCGTAGCATCAGTCACATAAATCCAAATATGTAATTTCCTTCAAAAGAGTAGTCAATTCAAGGGTGCATAAAGAGCGACAGTCAGTATTAGCAAATTAACAGTGAAATCATGTCATGGAGGAAGTTGTTGTATATGTACTTTTCTTAGTTTGAGCTGCTGTAACAGAACACTATAGACTGGGTCACTTAAACAACAAGCATGTATTTCTCTGGAGTCTGGAAGTTCTGGAATTCTGGAGTCTGGAAGTTCTGGAGTTCTGGAGTCTGGCAGTCTAAAGTTAAGGTGCGAGCACCATTGGGTTCTTGGTGAAGGCCCTCTTCTTGGTTTGTAGCTTCACATGGAAGAGAGCTCACTCTCTTACAAGGGCACTGTGCCCATCATGGGGGATAAACTCTCATGACCTAATTACCTCCCAAAGGCCCGACCTCCAAATGCCATCACATTCAGGCTTCAACATATGAATTTTGGGGGACACAAACTCTGTCTAAAGCAGATATTAACCCACATTATATTTCATTAGAATTATAGTGTAGTGTTTCTCAAACTGTGGTTGAGGAAAATCAGAATTACCTGGACCTTTCACCAGACAAATGAATAGGAACTTTGAGGAACAAGGCATTGGAATCTGTATTTAGACAAATTTCTTTGATGATTTTAACATACATTGAAATTGAGAGCCACCAATAGACAGTATATTGGACAACTATGATCTGTTTTTCTCTTTTAATGAAAAATGAATTCAAATACACAAAGAATATAGATCTATTTCAAAACACAGCAGGAGTTATAATCAGTGAGTCATGTGTTCACCCAAATGTAATTAATTTCATACTGGATTTGGTTATGGTCTCTTTGTTTTTGTTTTGTTTTTTTTTTAAAGTGAAAGGAAAACTGACATCCCCTTTGTTGAGACAGTTTACGAAATGCTATCTTTTGAGAGAACACTTAGATGGCACTGTGTCTGTCTACTGGGAAAAGGTTTTCAGCTCTTGTCTGTTCATCTTGAGGTTTTGTTGCACTAGGGAATGAAACACTCAGTGTGTTATATCCACAGAAGCAGAAAGTACTTTCTTTCCCCTAGCCCCTTCTTCCTAAGATGTCATATCTTGAAGAGAAACAAATCAGAAAAGGAACAAATTTATTCTCAGGGAGCTTGGAGGAGCATGAATTATTTATTCTCAGAAATTCTCTACTATCTTTGCATGAAAGAGAGCCCTATTATTAAAAGCGAATGTTTCGTTTTCTGCATGTCAATAACTGGCAGATCAGCACAGACTGGCTGTTAGATAGCTCAAGCTCCTAACAGCCAGGCTGCCTTGGGGAGACCAAGCTCCCCAAGGCAGCCTCTGCAGAAGCCAAGTTATTTTTAAGACAATAAAATCATTGGAACTGATATAGTACCACCCAAAATTGATGTGACAGAGGTCTGCCACTGAGGCAGTCTAAAAGGAAGAAAAGACCATTAAAAGGATCCCAATTACTTTGTAATGATGAGTTAACACATTTGTGTAAATCACAGCCCAGAGAATTTCCGGGTGCTTGTGCATGTGTGTGTGTAAATTGCCTACGTTTATGAGGCTCCCTCTTTTCTTTCAGCTAGGTTGGGCGGTAAATTCCCCACTACCTTCATCCTGGAGCACAGGAGGTCAATTCTTCTTGCCTGGGGGAACATTTACGTTTGCCCTTGGTAATCTCATTCCCTCACCGTGCCACACAGCTGTGCAAATGAGAGCAAGTGTTCTGTCTTTCCCAGTTCACACTGGGTCTCTCTAGAGCTGAAAGAGCATGGTGCTTCTTTGATACAATGAATTTGGGTTAGGAACAGGCAGCTGGACATTTTAATCCCGGAGGGATAGAAACTAAAAGGAGAATTACAAATTAGCTTTGTCATTCTGCTGGGCAGTGGCTTTGGGAGTTCTAGCTTCTGGTGGCCCACCTCGTAACCTGGTTCTCTTTGCTCTAGGGAAGTTGGTAAGCTGTTAACATTTTATTCCTGGAAATATAATACTAGCTGTTTGGAATCAGCTCTTCTTGGCTTTTTCAGAGTTGAGGGAGACCCCGGTATTTGAATCATTGTTAGATAAACCCCTGTATGTCCCATGTATGTATACTGTCCTGATTCACTAGAGAAAAGGTCATGCTTGTTGACTTCCCTTTCTTAAAATAAGTAACCTTTTTTAAAAATAAATTTATTTATTTTTTTAATTTATTTTTGGCTGTGTTGGGTCTTCGTTTGCTGCGTGCGGGCTTTCTCTAGTTGGGGTGACTGGGGGCTACTCTTTGTTGCGGAGCACGGGCTCTAGGCGGGCAGGCTTCAGTAGTTGTGGCACGTGGGCTCAGTAGTTGCGGCTCGCGGGCTCTAGAGCGCAGGCTCAGTAGTTGCGGCTCACGGGCTCTAGAGCGCAGGCTCAATAGTTGTGGCGCACAGGCTTAGTTGCTCCGCGGCACATGGGATCTCCCCGGACCAGGGCTCGAACCCATGTCCCCTGCATTGGCAGGCGGATTCTTAGCCACTGTGCCACCAGGGAAGTCCCAAAATAAGTAACATTTTAAAGAAAAATGTCGAGGCTGGTGGAGGGCAAAATTTAAAGAAAATAGCTGATCTGAAGTGTCACAGCCCCCCTGCCCCATCTTAGACATTCCCACTCCCACAAGTGCTCACGGCCTTTGTGCCACCAACAACCTTCCCCACTCTGATTTCCTTGTCTCTTTCCTTTCTGTCTTCCTGTCTTTTTCTTCTTCTTATTTAAGAGCTTGATATATTTCTATGAAGCAAAAGGTTAGAAACAACTCAAATGCCCATCAGTACAGAGGGCTGGCAAAATAAAGTGTGGCACATCCATTTAATGAAATACAGTGGAGCTGAAATAAAGGATGGACACGCTCCATCTCTCCATAAGACGAGATCTCCAAGATTCATTGTTAAGTGAAAAATAAAAGGCACAGGATAGTGTGTGTATTGTATCTTTCATGCCAAAAAAATGGTGGGAGAATAAGAAACTGTACCCTTACTTACTTGTATATGCTTAAAAAAAAAACACCTGTCTGGAATGATACATTAAAAAAAAAAAAAAATGAAAAAAAGGCAGCAACCCTAGTAACTGTGGCTAATGTGAGGTGGGGAGTGGTTAGCTGGGGAGAGATATTTCGCCACCTACTTTTGGGTTAACATTTATTTATTTATTTATTTATCTTTACGTGAAAAATGGGCTTTTCATTGAAGTATAACAGAAACATCAGAAAATCACAAAGAGCCTTAGTCTACGGCTCAAAGGGCTCATCTGTATAGTCAGCACCCATACCTGGAAACAGAACATACCACCACGTCAGCAGCCTGCTGGATGCCAAGAACTCATTTGCCTTAGTGGTCCTCCAGAGCTGCTCCTACTATCATGACTTCTTACTCTGGTTAAACATGAATCTGTAAAAAGAGGGAAAATCATGACCCCCATAGAAATATAAAATGCGTATGGGTCAACAATTTAGTTTGACTCATTAATTAATGAGGAAACTGGTAAGGTATATAAAAAAGCAAAATAAAACCCAAAACCGTTCCAAGGGAATCCAAAGAACAGACACATGGATAGCCAGTTAGGAATGTTGAAATGAATTAGCTAATAGATGCAAAATTAGCCAATATCCACAGGGCAGTAGTTAACTACTCTTCACCTGACAAAATTTATTTGTGGGAGTATAGACCAGAATATTTTGTATTACTATCCATTGTCTACAACATATAGAGCTATAAGGTAGCTCTAAAATGATGAAAGCCACCGGACCCTGTAGATCCTCAGTAATGATTTTTGCCCATTGCAAGTCCTTCACTATTTTTTCTGATATATCATGCAGTAATTTTGTCTGGTTTTAAACATTGTATGAATAGACTCATACATCAAAATTCTGGCTGCTTTCTTCATGTTGTGTTTATTAGATTCGTTTGCTTCATTGTGCACAGTTTTTGTAAAATTCATCTCCACTGTGTGAATATACCACAATTTATTAACTCTGCTGTTCATGGACACTTAGATTTTGTTTCCTATTTTGAGCTAAGAAACTAACTCAGAGGTTGGTAAACTTTTTCTGTAAAGGAACAGATGAGAAATGTGTTTGGCTTTGCAGGCCTTTTGGTTTAGTTACAACCATACAGTTCTGCCGTTGTTACAGGAAAGCAGTCATAGTCAATACGTAAATGAACAGATGTGTCTGTGTTCCAATAAATCTTTATTTACAAAAAGAGGTACAGGGCCGGATTTGGAGAGCAGACTGTAGTTTGCTGAACTCTGACCAAACCTTCTATATAGGTAAAACTTACTGCTTATTTTAATATAACTTCACTATTTCAGGAATCATTTGGCCTGGTAGGTATAAATTACAAATAACTTTATTGTTTACGGAACTTACCAAGAATCCCATTTGGGGCTTCCTTGGTGGCGCAGTGCTTGAGAGTCCGCCTGCCGATGCAGGGGATGTGGGTTTGTGCCCCGGTCCGGGAAGATCCCACATGCTGCGGAGCGGCAGGGCCCGTGAGCCATGGCCTCTGAGCCTGTACATCCGGAGCCTGTGCTCCGCAAGCAACGGGAGAGGCCACAACGGTGAGAGGCCCGTGTACCGCAAAAAAAAAAAAAGAA
>RJWK010052153.1:0-15730 GCA_004363435.1 Platanista minor | reverse complement strand
TTATTTTTGGCTGCATTGGGTCTTTGTTGCTGCACGCAGGCTTTCTCTAGTTGCGGCAAACAGGGGCTACTCTTCATTGTGGTGCATGGGCTTCCCATTGCTGTGGCTTCTCGTTGCAGAGCGCAGGCTCTAGGCGCACGGGCTTCAGTAGTTGTGGCATGCGGGCTCAGTAGTTGTGGCTTGCGGGCTCTAGAGCGCAGGCTCAGTAGTTGTTGTGACACACGGGCTTAGTTGTTCCACCAGCATGTGGGATCTTCCTGAACCAGAGCACGAACCTGTGTCCCCTGCATTGGCAGGTGGATTCTTAACCACTGTGCCACCAGGGAAGTGCCGAATATACCTGTTTTAAAAGAAGTTCTACCCAGAAGAACAAATAAGAGGCTTCAAATGAAAATCCTTTGAGCAGTGCCTCTCACACTCTGGTGTTCATCAGAATAACCTGATAGGATTGCTAAAACACTGCTGGGCTCCACCCCAGAGTTTGTGATTCAGTAGGTTTGGGACGGGACTCAAGAATTTGCACTTTTAACAAGTTTCCAGGTGATGTTCCCGCTGCTGCTGAACCAGGCAACCACACTTACAGTGTCAGATTAGCCCCCACTATCTGCCTCTTTACTTTGGGCATTTTCTATTTGTTAATTTCTCTTGAGTTGTTTGATAAAATGAAGCAAAAACCACATACTACTCTTAAAGAAAGAAAGAACAAAATTTTATTCTAAAAATAGATCTCAGTAACAACGAAATGCCAAAAGTTGGTCATTGTAATAAAAAGAAAAAAAGTAACAGAAATTTGCTTTACATTTTTTTTCTGAAAAATACAAAATTATCACTGTAATATACTGCCAGCTCTCATTATCTGTATTTGAATTATTCATTCTGTGGATTATCCAAGGAAATTTTAAAATCACAGGTTGAATTCTACCTAATATTTAGACATACATCTGAATTGCTTTTATCTTCAAGTAAATGCATTCTCAAAGAATGCAAATAAAACTGAACATTTGCTGAAGTAAACATAATGAGGAAGATAAATTTACGCTTAGGAAATGTGCTCCAAAGGGAAATACTGGTTTATATAGCTGTTTCCCTCAATTTCTGCAGATAACCAAAAAACAAAAACAAAACAAAAAACCAAAAACCCCCAACACCTGATTGCATTGAAGTACTGATATTTGAAAGTAACAAATTATACAACTTATATACAGAAAAAAGACATAACTAAAATATTTTGAACCTAAAGCACAGGAAACTTTAAAGGCAAATAATGACATTTAGTACTTAAAAAGTGGTTTTATATTTTTCAAAATGCTAAGAAACAAGTATTCAAGAAAAGTTCGGTCCTGTCTATAAAGTTCTGACTGACTTAAAGTACTGAAATATCAAGAATGCAGGAGACAAATCAAATTAAGTTTAGAAAGCCCCCATTACTATAAAACGTATCTTTAGTATATTTTTCAAAGAAATGAAGCAGTGTTTAAAAGACCAGTTATGGTTAAGTTAGTAACATACAACTTATCAGCCCACATCTCTTTTTTCAAACGAATGCAAACACATGTGTTTCATAATATTTCTTCCACATTCCACATGTCACATCCATCCATCCTATCAATATCCATATTCTGGATAATTTTTATTATTCATTTTCATCACATCAATTGGCCATAATGCACAGTGAGTAGAAATGATCCTTTTATATCAGAATTCTTGATTCTCTGCAAACCAAAAGCTGATCACAAAAGTTAAATTTAATTCCTATCAAATGTAGGTACATATTTTTTAGGACTTCTTAGCTCATTTTTGGACTGTCAGACATTGGTGTGATTCACTGTGACCATCTAAGATAGAAGAAGCAATATCTTAGTACACAGTATGACTAAATACCTCTTTTGTCAAAACTTGACCCTGAGTTTTGAGTGCTGGAATATAAACCGTAAAGCTGAAAACACTCCAAAATATGCTGGCTGATAATGGTGTCCCTCAATACTGCGTGCTTCCTCTCCATTAACATGGTACATCTGAACATGCCTCCCCTCGTCAGCATGGGAGGAAGAGGACCCAAATAAGGAAGGAGGAACTTTTCTGTCTTAAAAACTCTGCACAAATTTATTCCAAAGTATACATTGGTGTCTTAGTATAAAAATGCTGTTTCTCCAAATCTATGAGTAGCATTGACAGTGCACGAAAATGCGGCATTCTCATCCTATAGGTTTAGTAGCCTGAGAGGAGCCCCACAATCCCTGGCCTGATAAACAGCATTCATCTATCCTTTGGACTAAAGAGAGTTCTAAATGTTGCTTTGGAAATCATATAAGAGTCTTTTTTTTTAAGGCTAGGTGTGTTTACATTACGTTAACCATTTCTAGGTATTGAAAGCAGTTCTACATCTGTTAAAAATATTCACTAAATATAAAATTAACAGCTGAACATGAAGTAAAGCAATTTCCAGTGGTGACAGTATTCTCACAGTAGCAAATAATCTAACTTATTATTTAACACTAATAACTAAGTGTTTAAAACATTATTATGTTAAACATTGCAATTTACTGAAATTACAGAGGAAAAAAAAGGCAATTACATCAACTGCCATTGAAAGCACCAAAGGAGTTATTAAAAATACAGGCTCTCCAATGGCTCTCTAACAGGGATAAGCCCACGTATTGTTCCTAGTTTTGTTTGACTTTTTTTTTTTTTTTTTGGTGGGGGAGGGCATGCATTTTGTTTCTAAACCAAATAACTAAGCTTTAAACATATGAAATATGGATGCTTTCTGAAGAGACACTTTAACTAAAATTATGCTTAAGACTTGGCTTATTCATATAATTTCTGCTATGTGGCAATGGTAGTTAGGATATATCCAGCTCTTAACAGCACTGAGGTTCTTTGTGTGACCAACAAAGACATCAAAATCCTGAGTGCTGAGACAAGCTCCTTATTTGTATGAACACATGGCATCATACCCTTCACTGATGATGTTTTCCAATTACTGGTGCTATGCAACCAATGACACAAAAAAATGGGACAAGACTTGTCTTACTATATATTTTCTAAAAGTGAATATTATAACCATTGCATTAACTGTATGCTACATATATTCATTAAAAAACCCAAATCAAACCCTTTTTACCTTTAGCTATCATGAGGAATCTTTACATATTTATATAATACATTGTATGTTATATTCATGGCCTGTTTATGCTATTTTCAAGAGAATACTGTTCTAAAGTAATAATAAATCAAAATTAATTGATAGGGTTGTATCAATCTTCTTTCCATTTATCCTTGGAGTCCCTTAAATGATGGCATCATGTTCATCGCTGTAATATATCAAAAGTTAAAATTACTTTATGTTTTGTATTTTATCAAACTACTTATAGTTCTTTTTTTTTTTTTTTTTTTTTTGCGGTACGTGGGCCTCTCACTGCTGTGGCCTCTCCCGTTGTGGAGCACAGGCTCCGGACGTGCAGGCTCAGCAGCCATGGCTCACGGGCCCAGCTGCTCCGCGGCGTGTGGGATCTTCCCAGACCAGGGCACGAACCTGTGTCCCCTGCATCAGCAGGCAGACTCTCAACCACTACGCCACCAGGGAAGCCCTATAGTTCATATTTTTAAGTAATAAATAAATTTCAAGCTTCAGAATCAAAACTGTCCTTGCTTTGTGTAAAGTTTCTTAAGAAAAAGTACCTGGTATACTGTATTGGTTAAGGATTCAGGCAGTGTATTCAGGTTGCAAAATGGACCTATGCTCAAATCTCTGCAGTGGCTGTGTGACTTTTCATCAATTAGCTTTTATAACCCTCTTTAAAAAAGAAAACAACCAAAACAACCATCATTTCTTGAGCATCTTCTCCAGGTGTTATGCTACAGACTTTACATCCATATCTCATTTAATCATCATAGTAGCCCTAAGCAGAGAGAGGGCACTTATAAATAAATAAATAAATAGATAGATAGATAGATAGATAGATAATGTTATTTATTTATTTAATCCATCAATTCCATTTCGCAGAAGATCAGAAGCTAAGCAAGCATGTGAACTCTCATCTTGACCACTGTACACTATGCTACATCATTTATATAAACATGGGTAGGCACCCTGCTAGTCAACAGTAGAACCAGTTTGTCTGCCCCAAACCCCATCTCTTACCACTTCACTGTCTCTCCATGCAACTCTAAGAAACACAGGAGCTAACACTATAATCAGTGTTTTAATCAGTGTTATTATCCAATAAATGAAAACTAGAAATGCTAATAATTACTAGATATAGAAGTTCTCAGATTCCTTAATGGGACAAATATTAAGTCCTTACTTATGGAATGTCATTATTTATAACTTCAAAGGAACTACTGGCTTTAAAATGTACTCTTTAAAAAAATGTAGCACTAAGAAAAACATGGCCTATTAAACTACAACACAATGCTTTCTCATCCCATAGACTGTAAGATACATCCATTTCAGAGGTGTTAAAATGTGGAAATACACAAAAACAAAAATGTGTACTTAGACTCAACTAAATATGGTGTTTTCACTATCTACTGCTTCTGATATGAATAAGACTCCTGTTAGAGTCACACTGCCTTCCTTACATGCCACACAGCTCTGTCCTTACAGTTATGGGGATTCTGGACTCTGATGTCCTCCACAGGGCATGCAGCATTATGTGGTCTTGTATACGTGAGGAAAAAGTCCATAAAGCTAAAATTATATACTTCGTAGTTAAGGCACTTTAAAATGAAAACAGCACATTTAAATTTAATTCCTTCAATATTTTATAGCCTCAAGTATATCAATAAATACTGATATTATAAAAAAGGAGTTGCATTAAATTTACTATAATCAAAATGTGCCTTCTGTTTAACTGGTGAAATTTACCAAGAAAACAGATGATAAGTATTTCTAGAAACACAGTGGTTTTAAAAAATATTTCAAATTTTAAAGCATTTTTAGAGTCAACTCTGTTTAGTCAGTTTCCTTCATGTATTTTTTTCTTTTATGGGTTGATCTAAAAGAGAAAAGAATGAATGTTTCTGAATGTGCTTTTAATCTGATAAAACACCACCTTGATGCGCTTTTAAAGTAAGTTCGATATGATGGATACTGTATGTGGAAGGTAACTTCCAATTTAAATATACTTTTTTTAAAGTCTGGTTTTCTTAGTTCAATGAAAAATTTGAGACATATTTTCATACTATATTCTCCTAAAAATTCATAAGGTACATCAGCATATCAAAGGCTTACAGTATTCTTATAGTAAAGTAACCTATTCTATTTTACTTTGCTCAATTAGTATTTCTCAAGTGTTTCTGACATGGAAACTCTGTGTGGGATACATATGCATACAACAACTTAAACAAATTTTGGAAAATGGTCATCTAGTCTATGGTATTTATTTTATATATACATTAACAATCAAAAGAATGGATTCACGGCTTCCCTGGTGGCTCAGTGGTTGAGAGTCTGCCTGCCGATGCAGGGGACACGGGTTTGTGCCCCGGTCCAGGAAGATCCCACATGCCGCGGAGCAGCTAGGCCTGTGGGCCATGGCCGCTAAGCCTCCGTGTCCGGAGCCTGTGCTCTGCAACGGGAGAGGCCAAAACAGTGAGAGGCCCGCGTACCACGAAAAACAAACAAAGAATGGATTCACTCTTGTACATATAAGGCTCAAAAGAAAAAACCAAAAGGACTTATTGGAATAACAAAAATTGGGAGATGATACCTCCAAAAACCATCAGACCTATAAAATGACATAGTTTGTTGTTGGGGACTTGTTGATAAAGCTCACCTGAAAAGACAGTTTTGCTACAGATTAACTGATAATGTATATTATACTAACAACTCAGTATCAGGGAAAATGAGGCTGTCAGAAGAATTTATTTTCTTTGTCACAGAAAGGAAAAATCACATTTTTATCGAGGATGTTATTTTAGTGTGTCTTGTGTTTGTCAATAACACTAAGTCAACAGCCTCAGGAGACCTGATAATGGTATTTCTTGCAATTAGAGGTATAAGCAAGTGAAAAGGACTGGCTAAACTTGGGCCTCTGGTTAAAAAAAAAAAAAAAAAAAAAGTATGACACTAGTAAAATACAATCATTTTTATAGGTATATCCATTTGCAAATAATTATATAATCACAAGCTTGTACATAAACAATTTGCTTTGGGCATAGAAGATTAATGGGAATATAACTCATAAATCTATAAATTATTAATCTCTGAGATGGACACTGGCTCTACTCTGATATTTTGTCATGATATTTAAATACAGAAATACAGAATTAATAATAATAAAAAAGTCCTGGCCAATCAAAACTTACATGGTTCTATACCGAATGCCTCTTCTTGAATAATACATTTTGCATCCAATGTAAAGAAAAGATAAAACTCCCAGTGTTAATACAATACCACCAACAAAGCTGCCAGTATCAAATTTTGATCCTTTATTTTCCTCAGAAATAATAGTTGCTGTGACTAGAAGAAAACAAAAAAATAAGGCTTTAGTGCTTTTTAAACATATTGTAATAAGCTAAAACATTCTGAATTTCTATGTAAGAATGCTGATCTGGGGACAGGGTGGAATCTTAAGCACGTCAAGGTGCTCTCCATCTGATTTTGTGTCTAGTGACTGCCTGGTTCTAGTTTTCTTCACTTGATCCAACACATCCCTTAATCCCCCAGTGCCTACAACCCCAAGATTTTAAGGTGAGACTGGGCTTGGATGGTCTACCAAAACCTCAGAGGCAGTAAGATTTGGTTAATTATTTTATGAATTTCCTTAAGAGTTCATGCCTTAAACAAAACAGGTCTTGGTAACAGCTGAAATCTTGAAACGATCCAATTTGAGTAAATGTTTCTAATTGAAATTTCTCCTTTTGAATAAATTGGGAATTTTAACTATTTTAATTTTATGGAGTCAAGAGCCCCTGAGACATTAAAGTTGATTTCAATACATAAATTGTAGTAATAAAGAAAATAAACTTTTTGGAATAGAAGTATATAAAAACACACAAAAGAAACCATGAAGTCTGCTATTTGTTCTGATAAATGTAATCACTAGCTTTTAAACAGAACTTCAACTTTGGATAACTGAAGAGAATCTTAAGGTTTATGAATTCATGGTTTCACAGGCATTATATTTTAAACAAATGCAAAAAAATAAAGAGTGCTGAGTCTAATACTACATATGTGACTATAATACCATTAAAAAATATTTTTATGGCACAAGTAAATTAAAACCAAAGTTCTCCATGATTTAGGTTTAGAAATCATGGAGACAGAGCCTGCCTAATTCCTTTCTAGAATGAGGTTCAAAGAGTTAAAGGTATGACAAGTTTTCAAACCATGCAAAATAAAATCCCATGTTAGGATAAATTATTTATTTACAGATGGATCTCATACAGTCATTATTTGGCATGGTTAAGTTGGAAGCTAATTTTTTTAAAGGGACAAGATAGTTACGAAGTCAACTGACTCTTCCCTGATCTCTACAACTAATTTATTTAGGAAATGAGAAATAATTGTCTAAATTTCTACATTTTTGGAGAATGGAATGATGTAAATGTGGCATTTTAACAACAATTTTTTCAGCATAGGAAAAATAGGTCCATTTTTATACATACTTGTTACTGATGAAGAAACAGATGTCACCGAACTATTGTGGGTTGTAGTCATTGTGGATGTTGATATCTGGGATGTATTTTGTGAAACACTTGTCATTTTGAGTGTAGACCTTAAGGTGGTGGAAGTCATATTTGTCGAGACCTCCGGTGTTATCATTTTAGATGTTGCTATGGTTTTCAAGGTAGTGGCTGTCCCGTTATTTGAGATTGAGGCAACTGCAGTTGTTGATGGTTTTGCTATGGGTTTCGAGGTGGTAGCTGTCATCTTTGAGACTGGGGAAACTGGAGTTTTTGATGGTTTCACATTGAAGTTGGAAGATTCACTTGTATGGCTGAAAAGCACCTGTGGGGCTGCAAGAATATGAAGAAACATTAAAGCCAGAGCTATGAATTAGATAACTAAGCTCCCACTTCACTGACTTTTGTGGTCATACATAAAGAAAAAGGTCTAACAAACACAGCATCATGAAAGATACTTAGCTTATTAATACTTTGCACTACACAGGAAGAAGCCATATAATGTCTCAAAATAGTAAAATATTCAACAGGAACCAAGCCTGGATTTACGTAAAGTAAGAAATTTTTGTGAACGTATGGGAAAAAAAGAAACTCAACCCAGAAGACTGAGTTCTTTCGATTCAGGAACAGTGTCTTAACCATCTCTGTGTCTGAATATTCCGTGCTTCATGTCACAAATATTAGTTGAATGGATTATTAAACCAATGGATATAAAAAGGGTTTTTAAAGTTTAAGGTTTCTCTGCCACATTCTTCCAAAAAGCTTTGAGGACAAACAGTAGCTGCATGCTTCTAACCCCCCAGTAGGATGTGAGCATGAGTGAGATACTCTTTGTAAGAGTAAAACCAGCTTCCCATGGTACATTAGGAAGTGAAACAACATCACAGAACGTGGCTAGTTGGAAATCTCATATGGGTGATAATTTTCTGTCATTGGGAAGGTATTTCTAAAATTATTTCTGAAAGCTTTAAAAATGCAAAAGCCAATTTTGTAAAGGAGAATCATTGGTGTTAATTTAAAATAAACAATTGGAAATAAATAAGTGCTATGACCAAAAATAAATACTAAATATCTATATATGTACAAAATGCCCTATGACCAAAAGCAAACCTTTCTGTCTTAACAATATTATTTCATACTCTATCTTCATTGTAACACCACAACCTAACTGATGTTTACAACTAAAGATACTTTAGTTATTATAATTTAGTATATACTATCTAAGGAATGAAAAATCTCTCTTGCCCTATTAATAGGATGTAATTTATTTCTGTGTTTGTTTCGTAGTCTCAAAGTTTACTTGCAGGTTTAGTGGTTTGTTATATACTATAGTATATAGTATATAATACTATATATTGCCTATATACTCCCATTTTACTCTTTTTTTTTGGCGGTACGTGGGCCTCTCACTGTTGTGGCCTCTCCCGTTGCGGAGCACAGGCTCAGTGGCCATGGCTCACGGGCCCAGCTGCTCTGCGGCATGTGGGATCTTCCCGGACCGGGGCACAAACCCGTGTCCCCTGCATTGGCAGGCGGTCTCTCAACCACTGCGCCACCAGGGAAGCTCCCCATTTTACTCTTTATGGCCAAGAACTAAAGTGGAAAGAATTACCCACTGGGTTTGCCTTTTCCTTTCCCCCAGTGACAGCAGCACAAGGCCTTCAGGGTCTCTGTCCCACTGCTGCTGTCACACACCAAAAGTGATTACTTCATGCATTATCACCCTTTCACAATTATTCTGGACTTTTTATTCAAAGAATTCAAATATTTATTTTCAGTTTTACAGGCTGGTTTTAATAGTGCTTATCTGCCCGTCTGCTTTTACTCTTTAAATTCCTATCACATTTTGTGAACTTTGGGTCTTTATTGTGTGATCTTTTCCACTGAGTATTACCTAATTTTTAAAAAAGACCAAAGGAATCAGTACTTTTGTATTATATAGGTGAATAGATCATAATTATTCAAGTAGAATGCTATGAACTTGAACTAATCTTTTATTATTCAATTCTGAATGCTCTATAGACATATAATATACTTTAGCATTGAAATAATCACCTATTATTTTAATGTAGAGAATGAATTCATTATAATGAAATTAAATACAGCAAAGAACCATCATTTATATCATATCTTTAGAACAGAATGATCTTTGCAGAGTAAAACAATGAACACAATGCTGCTTTTGGATTCCACACACACACACAGCCTACTCTCTTCTCCCTGCCATAATAAGATATTCTTCAGAGATACTTTATCAAGTCACATGGGCAAAAACAGGGAGCTGTAACAGGTTAGTTCTTCACTAAGAAAATCCAAATGTGTTACAGAAACCACTAAGCAGCTAAAATTTTCTGTAAATTGACAAAACAGGTCAATAAGTTTTATGTTAAGGTGTGTTTCATGATGTTTAAATATGATAACTGCAATGCAAGGATGCTCTCTTCAAGGTCAGAACTCACATTCCGTGACCTAACCCCCTTGTCTGTAATATAAGTAAACGGTCATTTGTGCTCCTCTGCAAATGAGACCATCCCACCATGGACGTCTGGGTGTCTTCCTTCTCCCTTAACTGTTCAGCTACTGACCAGTGCCCTCCAGGGCGTGGCTTATTAATACTTTGTGAGAAGAACAGAGCATCCATGCAGGGTTGGAAAGGGTTTAGCCCTATCTGACTTTGCTGTTTTAGCCAGTCAGTCTCCCCCTGCCTCTGAGAAGCAGAAGTTGTAAAGGCGTGGAGGGTGGGTGACATGAGAGAAGGTGGTCAAAAGGTACAAACTTCTAGTTATAAAATAAATAAGTCATGGGGAGGTAATGTACAGCACATGGTGACTACAGTTAATAATACTATATTGTATATTTGAAAGTTTTTAAGAGAATAGATCTTGAAAGTTCTCATCACAAGAAAAATTTTGTAACTAAATATGATGAAATAGGTGTTCTATGTTATAGACATTATTATATATTATGATAGATGTTACTTATTGTGATCATTTTGCAATATATAAACCATTATGTTGTACACCTAAAACTAATATAATGTTATATGTCAATGATATCTCAATCAAAAACAGTACAAAAACATTAAATCAAAACAAAACAGGTTATAAAGGCCCAAAGAGGATATGTTACTGGAGAGTGTCAGGTGTGCTCTGTGTCCACCGCCACCTCTGCCCACAGAGGAAAAGAGGAGAATGCAACCCCTCACCTCAAACTAAGCTGAGGGAATTACCTGAAGAGCAGGCCCAGTACCTCCTGGACTTGAAGCGACAAAGACGAAGATTCGACTCAAGCCTGAAAAGTAACTCGAAAGGCGAGAGGCTATGGCAGCAGAGTTTAAAAGGCTGCGCTAGGAGCAGACTCTTATTTCCACTAACAGCAAAGGTGCGTGTTTCCCAAGAACCAAACCAGGCCCCATGGGGCTGCCTTAAAAGATATCCTTCTCAGAGAGTTCTGCGCAGAGGGATGAAGATAACTAGCAGAGAAGTGGAACACCAAAAGCTAGGGGCCAAGGGTGTGTAGTTAGAGGGTCAGCTGGAGGGGAGGCCCTACTGCATCAGGGGAGCTGAAGGGGGAAGCCCCAGCTGTAGGGTCTCCCCAGAATCTACCAAAGAGAACCACATCCGCCACCTAGGGGGCACCTTCGCCAGATGAAAACATCCCAGCTGGCTTTTCCCCTTAAGCCCCTTTAGTCCTGATCCTGGAAGGGTAAAAACCAGAAGTGAGGGGGAGAAAGGCAGAGCAAGGAAGGAAGCCGACAGTGTCAAATTCCCCACTGTCGGTTCCAAACGCGAAGCAGGCCCAGGCTGGCAGAGGGAGAAATTCCAATCATTGTAGAGTTTTATTTTGGTATTATTCTGAAAAGGAGAGACACCTTACTAAATACAACTCATTCAATAAACTGGACCTATGTACTATCGATAACACCTCAGCTAATGTAAGTGGAGCTGCGGGAAGGGGTGTATGTGGCACACAGTTGTTAACACTTATTTAGTATTATGTGTCCCCCTAACATTCATATGTTGAAGCCCTAACCCCCAGTAGTTTAGGATGTGACCTTATTTGGAGACAGGATCTTTACAGAGGATTGTAATGAAGTTAAAATGACATTATGAAGATGAGCCTTAAATACCTGGTGTCCTTATAAAATAGGAAATTTGGAGGCAGACAGACATACGGGAGGAACACCATGTGAAGATGAAGGCACAGATCACGGTGATGCTTCCAACAAGCCAAGGAAAGCCAAAGATTGCCAGCAAAACACCAGAAACGAGGCGAGAGGCACAGGACAGATCCTCTCTCAGGGGGCAGCAACCCTGTCGACAATCTGACGATACATCTCTGCTGTTTACACTACCTAGTTAGTGGTCCTTTGTGTGGCAGCCCTAGCAAACTAATGCACTCAGGACCACAGTTCTTTCACTGCTAACAAAACGCGTCTTCAGGCAGCTGTGCCACAGCACTCGCCAGTGGCTGTGCTGAGCTTGTTCCTTTCACAGATCCTTGAAACTAATCCTTGTGAGATGAATTAAGTCATTCGGTACTGTCAAACTACTCTCAAAACTTCTTAAATGAAACCTAAGATCACCTATAGATTTCAGAGCTATAAAAATTTCTTGACCCTAACTCTTGGTTTCAACTAACATAATCACAGGAAAACACAGTGAAGGGCTGTAGTGAGAGCACCCATGCACCCTCCATCCCAGCAACTGCTATGTTCAGGTGCAAAAGGGACAAGACAGAGAAAGTACAAATGGGGATGAGTTGATGTTTTGTCACTGCTGCAAAAATACTCAAGACAGTCCAATCAGCACTCCGTTCTTGTTCTGTAATAAGAGAACTATCCCTGGAGCACAATTTTTCTATGACAGAATTTGCACTTCCATGTACTGAGCTCTTCTCTTTACCAAGTGCTGGTGATAGTTTTCAGGCATGGTGGGAATGAGCTCAAGCTCTGGATCAGCTCAGCCATTTACTTACTGGGCTACCTTAAACAAGTTACTTAACCTCTCTGAGATTCAGTCTCCTTCCTCATCTATGAAAAGGGATATCACAAGGGTTTGGGAGAAATAACTGACATAATTTGCAGTGAGCACTTAGCACAGTGCTCCTATGGAGGACCTGCTCAATGAATGGTTACTCTGTATCTCAGCATTTGTTTTATAGAATATACCTCTCCTACGGAGCTGCACTACACAGTTCCCTTATAGGAGGCTGAGGAGTAGTCAGTCAGATCTACTGTCATGATCATCACCACTGCCATCTGAATAACAGCACATCGATGCTCTTAAAGGTATTTTCAGTTCATTGATATAAATATCCAAGAAGAAAAAAGTGATGTTCCAGGCCTTTTTCTATTAACACCAACCAGCCACTTTCTTATTACAGCAAGACCAAGGGCACTATGAAGCAGCCTGTTTTTTCCTAGTACCAAATAAAAGTACTCATCCTCTTCAAAGTCTGGATTTATTCCAAGTATCTTTGTATAACTATGTTGTGATGAAAAACTTTCTTTACTCCTATAACCTTGAGCCCCAAACTATCTAAGTGCCATTTTTGTCCTTTAACCTAAATATTTCAAAGTTAAGAGTGACGATTTGTTTTCTTTGGGGTATCAGATACACACTTAAACCAGAGTTGAAAATTCACATTCACTTTTTTAAAAATCTCAGTTATTTTAAAATGGGATAGTAGTAGTTTTTCATTTCCTATTATAGTTGTCAAAAATACAGAGCTAGGGCTTCCCTGGTGGCGCAGTGGTTGAGAGTCCGCCTGCCAATGAAGGGGACACGGGTTCGTGCCCTGGTCCGGGAAGATCCCACATGCCGCGGAGCGGCTGGGCCCGTGAGCCATGGCCGCTGAGCCTGCGCGTCCAGAGCCTGTGCTCCGCAACGGGAGAGGCCACATCAGCGAGAGGCCCGCGTACCGAAAAAAAAAAAAAAAAAAAAAAGACGAATGAAAATGTAAATACAGCATACCAAAACTTATGGGATGAAGCAAAAGTAATTCTAACAGGGAAGTGCACAGCTATAAATGCCGACGACAGGAAACAAGAAAAATCTCACATAAACAACCTAACTTTACACTAAAAAAATGAGAAAAAAACCCAAATGAACCTCAAAGTTAGTAGAAGAATTAAAATAACAAAGATCAGACTAGAAAAATGAAATAGAGACTAAAACGACAATAGAAAAAGATTAATGAAATCAAGAGCTGCCATTTTGAGACGATAAACAAAAAAAGGACAAACTTTCAGCTAAAGTCAGAATTGAAAGAGGTGACATCACAATAGATACCACAGAGATACAAAGAATTTTCAGAGACAACTATGAACAATTATATACCAACAAATTGGAAAACCTAGGGGAAACAGATAAATTCTTAGAAACATAAAACCCTCCAAGACTGAATCATGAAGAAACAGAAAATCTGAACAGACTAATAAGGAGGTTGAATCAGTAATCAAAACCTCCTACAGACAGCCTCATCCACCAGAGGGCAGACAGCAGAAGCAAGAAGAACTACATTCCTGCAGCCTGTGGAACAAAAACCACGTTCACAGAAAGACAGACAAGATGAAAAGGCAGAGGGCTATGTATCAGATGAAGAAACATGACAAAACCCCAGAAAAACAACTAAATGAAGTGGAGATAGGCAACCTTCCAGAAAAAGAATTCAGAATAATGATAGTGAAGATGATCCAGGACCTCGGAAAAACAATGGAGGCAAAGATACAGAAGATGCAAGAAATGTTTAACAAAGACCTAGAAGAATAAAGAACAAACAAACAGAGATGAACAATACAATAATTGAAATGAAAACTACACTAGAAGGAATCAAGAGCAGCATAACTGAGGGAGAAGAACGGATAAGTGACCTGGAAGAAAGAATGGTGGAATTCACTGCTGTGGAACAGAATAAAGAAAAAAGAATGAAAAGAAATGAAGACAGCCTAAGAGACCTCTGGGACAAAAGTAAACGGAAGAACATTCGCATTATAGGGGTCCCAGAAGGAGAAGAGAGAGAGAAAGGACCCGAGAAAATATTTGAAGAGATTATAGTCGAAAACTTCCGTAACATGGGAAAGGAAATAGCCACCCAAGTCCAGGAAGCACAGAGAGTTCCCTACAGGATAAATCCAAGGAGGAAAACGCAGAGACACATAGTAATCAAATTGGCAAAAATTAAAGACAAAGAAAAATAATTGAAAGCAGCAAGGGAAAAACGACAAATAGCATACAAGGGAACTCCCATAAGGTTAACAGCTGATTTCTCAGCAGAAACTCTACAAGCCAGAAGGGAGTGGCATGATATACTTAAACTGATGAAAGGGAAGAACCTACAACCAAGATTACTCTACCTGGCAAGGATCTCATTCAGATTCGATGGAGAAATCAAAAGCTTTACAGACAAGCAAAAGCTAAGAGAATTCAGCACCACCAAACCAGCTCTACAACAAATGCTAAAGGAACTTCTCTAAGTGGGAAGCACAAGAGAAGAAAAGGACCTACAAAAAAAACCCCAAACAATTAAGAAAATGATCATAGGAACAGACATATCAATAATTACCTTAAATGTGAATGGATTAAATGCTCCAACCAAAAGACACAGGCTTGCTGAATGGATGTGAAAATAAGACCCATATATATGCTGTCTACAAGAGACCCACTTCAGACCTAGGGACACATACAGACTGAAAGTGAGGGGATGGAAAAAGATATTCCATGTAAATGGAAATCAAAAGAAAGCTGGAGTAGCAATAATCATATCAGGTAAAATAGACTTTAAAATAAAGAAGGTTACAAGAGACATGGAAGGACACTATATAATGATCAAGGGATCAATCCAAGAAGAAGATATAACAATTATAAATATACATGCACCCAACATAGGAGCATCTCAATACATAAGGCAATTGCTAACAGCTAAAAAAGAGGAAATCGACAGTAACACAATAATAGTGGGGGACTTTAACATCTCACTTACACCAATGGACAGATCATCCAAAATGAATATAAATAAGGAAACACAAGCTTTAAATGACACAACAGACCAGACAGATTTAATTGATATTTATAGGACATTCCATCCAAAAACAGCA